>CM045448.1:5399699-5429356 GCA_024666655.1 Dascyllus trimaculatus | reverse complement strand
CTGTATTTAACATTCCCCCAGAGCTCTGCTGTAACATCCTGAGGTTTCTGAGGGAAAACATTCAGCATAAATGGTTGAAACTGCGGCGCAATCAGCTGCAGCTTCTTCCTCTTCTGCAAAATTAATTTCAAGTTGCCTTTTAGGAGATTCAGCGCTGATTTCAGACGACGCTCGACACGTTTACAGGGCGGGTTTTCCAGGGAGCGTTGCAGGAGCAGTAGGAGCAGAGTATCACTGCACAAGGATGTTAATCAGACAAACGGCTTAATTTAAAATCACATTTTTACAAGCTCGGTCTCTCTGATCGACCTACGCAACCGCAGCATGCCGAGTCTCCATTTTTTCTAGCAGAAACTGTCGGACATGTTGATTCCAGGTTCTTTTAAATGTCTGTAAAATTAAATAACCTGTGAATCTGAGCTTTAATCGAGTCCACAGCGAGTAGAAATGTAACAGAAAGTCATCTCCTTGATTAGTTAGTCCAAGTTTTTTCCATTTTTTGTAAAATAAATAATTACAGACATTAAACTTTTGTTATTTTCATGATTTATGTCATTCCGTGTCGCACTGCGCATCTTTTGTCTTCATAAAATGGCAAAAAATCACTTCCATTTTCTGTCTTAGAGGCTTAGAGAGACAGAGACTGAAAATCAAACCTACTGGATCAATAGAATAAAGGCAGCATGGCTCAGAAACAGGGAACAGAGGAGAAAGTAGTTGAAGATGTTTTCCAGTGTTGGGAACACCCATTGAAACCAGTGGGATTCAAAACTGGACTCTAAAATGTCCAAAATGACTTAAGAATTGTCCAGAATTACTCAAACATCGTCTTTTCAAACACATTTTGAGTAAATTTGGACATTTTTTGAGTTGTTTTGGACAAGTTTCAAATCATTTTGGGCAATTTTTAGACTGAAGAAACATAGAACGTAGTGAGAGATGATGAGCAGAGTAGAGAGGAGAAGTCTGGAGAGGATCGAAACATGGAGATAGATAAATATCTACAGAATGTGGAGACAAAATGACCACAAAGAGACAAAAAAATGCAAAATTACCAGGATAAAATAAACGTGTCATGGCTCAGAAACAGTATACAGAGGAGCAGAGCAGAGTGGAAAAGTTTTTAGAGGCTGTAAACATGGAAATAGAGTTTTAAAAACACAACAAAACAACACAAAAAGGACAAAAACGACACAAACAAGACAAAATGACACAAAACGAGACACAAAATGATAAAAAAAGGCTCAAAAACAACAAAAATGAGACTCAAGACGACAAAAATAAGATGGAAAATGTCAAAAACGAGACACAAAATGACCAAAAAGAGACAAAACAAGGAAAAAAAATGCAAAAAATACCACCTTAAACTAAATGCAGCATGGCTCAGAAACAGTGAACAGAGGAGACAGTAGTTGGAGATACATCCAGCATGGAGGAACATCTTTATAGAGATGATGAGCAGAGTAGAGAGGAGAAGACTGGAGAGGATGGAAACATGAGATGGTTAAAAATCTACAGGATGTGGAGACAAAACGACAAAAACATGCAAAAAATGCAAAATTACCAGGATAAAATAAATGTGTCATGGCTCAAAAATGTTATACAGAGGAACAGAGCAGAGTGGAAAAGGTTTTAGAGGCTGTAAACATGGAAACAGAGTTTTAAAAAGACAAAAAAAACAACACAAAAAAGGACAAAAACGACACAAATGAGACAAAATGACAGAAACAAGACACAAAATGATAAAAAAAGGCTGAAAAAAGATAAAAATGAGACTCAAGACGACAAAAATAAGATGAGAAACGCCAAAAATGACACACAAAATGACCAAGATAGTTAAAAATGAGACACAAAATGGTCACAAAGAGACGAAAAACAGCAAAAAAATGCAAAAAATACCACCTTGAACTAAATGCAGCACGGCTCAGAAACAGTGAAAAGAGGAGACAGTAGTTGGAGATACATCCAGCATGGAGGAACATCTTTACAAACATATCTATTTACAGCTAAATACCAGCTGCTTTTGCAAAAACGAACCAGTGAGGCTAACTCAACAGTCGCATGGCACTTCTCGGCTGAACTGCAGGCAGTGTTCCCACAGAGCAGCGAGGCAAATCAAGTGAGAGCAAAATAAAACGTGCTTTATTAATAGAATAAATGCAACACGGCTCAGTTGATGTGCAGATTTTGGAGATACTATAAAAATGTAAGCAGTAAATTATCTATAGACTTGTAGTCGTGGTTGTTCTGTTCCCATGGAGATGCAGGGCTTCATGTTTACAGTGAGGAAAAACGAGACGGGAGTGTCTGCCTGGTGTTCTGATGGTTTTCTGGCTGCACAGGTACGACCGCTTTCCAAATGAAAGCCGGTCGCCCTTCAAAGCGTTTTGTTTCCTCGTTGCGCCACAGAAGCTGTGACTTTTTCCCAGAGAAGCCATAAAGCGGAGCATTATCCTCCCACTTTAAAGAGCAGCTTCCACCCGGAGAAGGCGAAGAAAAAAGTGCCCGTTTAAAGCAGCTCTGTCATGGAAACTGTGAGGGAGTCGGGATGGAAAAGGACTGCAGCACAGAGTGGGCACAGAGCAGGGTTAAAGGGTGGTGTGTCGCCGCCGTCGACAGCCAATCTGTGCCCCGGAGCCCCACCCTTATGGGCTTTCTGTGACTAAAAAAGGTAAAAGGAGAATATAATGATATAAAGACATGATGACTTCATCCTGGCCCCGACCATTCAGCTCCTCGGCAGCGGGCAGGAAAAGAAAAAGGGAGTCTGAGAAAACAAGGGAGGGAGAGGAAGCGGAGGGGAAAGCAGCATGTTGGCAGCGGCGTGTGAAATGAAGGCTGGGTGTTGTGGATCTGGGAGGAACGCGCCGCCATAAAGGCTCGCTTCAAGGCTCCACAGGTGAAAATGGCGATTTCAGCTGGTCGCCTCTGACGTCAGACGCAAACTGACTCGTGAGGCGCTTTTTTTTTTTTACGCCGTTTTCCACCGAGCAGCAGGCAGGCAGGAAGGAGGTCAGGGAGTTCATCGGCCATTCACACGCCGTGGAAAACTGCTGGCTCATCTCGCTTGTTTCGACCTAACGAACCACTTCAACACCGCAGCTCCACTTACAGGGAAAACACATCCTGCTGCTTACTACGAGGTCAATATCGACGACTAAAATAGCACAAATTGGACAACAGACTTAATTTCACCCAATAAACCCACGTCAGAGCTGTTTTCGAGGATATTTTCCCACTTGTCAGCCCACATTAGATGCTTTTCCTGAGCTTTAAACCATATTTTAAGTCACATAACGACCCACGCGGTTCAAAGCAGGGCTGCAATTAACAGTATTGTCATTGAAAGGCGTGATTTCTTTAAATAATCACCAAAATTGCACCATTTATTAGAGCCGCAAACTGCAAAAACAGAAAAATTTGTTTTATTTTCATCTTTCCAACGGTCCCTGAACCTAGCATATGTGACATAAGGTTCAGTCAGGAAAAACAGTCAAATATAAACTTAAAATTGGAGTATTTCATCCAAATCACCATATTCTACATTTCTCGCTTGATCCTGAATCAATAAAATAAAAACAGTAAACAGAGGAGCAAGTAGTTGGAAGACACATCCAGCATAGTGGAACATCTTTCTAGAATGTGGAAAAAACAAATCTGTAGAGGTTGTAGAAACGTTTTGCTGTTAAATTAACACATAAAAACCAACATGGAAGCAGCTTGTAAGTCTGCTCATATCTACCATCTGGACCCTATGAAAACCAACATCTAGACCCCAATGAACACCAACATCTAGACCCCAATGAACACCAACATCTAGGCCCTATGGACACCAACATCTAGACCCTATGAACACCAACATCTAGACCCTATGAAAACCAACATCTAGACCCCTATGAACACCAACATCTATACCACTATGAACACCAACATCTGGACCCTATGAACACCAACATCTAGACCCCTGTGAACACCAACATCTAGACCCTATGAACACCAACATCTAGACCCTATGGACACCAACAATTAGACCCTATGAACACCAACATCTAGACCCCTACGAACACCAACATCTAGACCCCTATGAACACCAACATCTAGACCCCTATGAACACCAACATCTAGACCCCTATGAACACCAACATCTAGACCCTATGAACACCAACATCTAGACCCTATGAACACCAACATCTAGACCCTATGAACACCAACATCTAGACCTCTATGAACACCAACATCTAGACCCCTATGAACACCAACATCTAGACCCCTATGAACACCAACATCTAGACCCTATGAACACCAACATCTAGACCCTATGATCACCAACATCTAGACCCCTATGAACACCAACATCTAGACCCCTATGAACACCAACATCTAGACCTCTATGAACACCAACATCTAGACCTCTATGAACACCAACATCTAGACCCCTATGAACACCAACATCTAATCCTCTATGAACACCAACATCTAGACATCTATGAACACCAACATTTAGACCCCTATGAACACCAACATCTAGACACTCATGAACACCAACATCTAGACCCCTATGAACACCAACATCTAGACCCTTATTAACACCAACATCTAGACCCCTATGAACACCAACATCTAGACCCTATGAAAACCAACATCTAGACCCCAATGAACACCAACATGTAGACCCCTATTAACACCAACATGTAGACCCCTATGAACACCAACATCTAGACCCCTATGAACACCAACATCTAGACCCCTATGAACACCAACATCTAGACCCTTATTAACACCAACATCTAGACCCCTATGAACACCAACATCTAGACCCCTATGAACACCAACATCTAGACCCCTGTGAACACCAACATCTAGACCTCTATGAACGCCAACATCTAGACCCCTATGAACACCAACATCTAATCCTCTATGAACACCAACATCTAGACATCTATGAACACCAACATTTAGACCCCTATGAACACCAACATCTAGACACTCATGAACACCAACATCTAGACCCCTATGAACACCAACATCTACACCCCTATGAACACCAACATCTAGACCCCTATGAACACCAACATCTAGACCCATATGAACACCAACATTTAGACCCCTATGAACACCAACATCTAGACCCCAATGAACACCAATATCTAGACCCCTATGAACACCAACATCTAGACCCCTATGAACACCAACATCTAGACCACTATGAACACCAACATCTAGACCCTATGAACACCAACATCTAGACCCTATGAACACCAACATCTAGACCTTATGGACACCAACATCTAGACCCTATGAACACCAACATCTGGACCCCTATGAACACCAACATCTAGACCCTATAAAACCAACATCTAGACCCTATGAACACCAACATCTAGACCACTATGAACACCAACATCTAGACCCCTCTAGACCCCTATGAACACCAACATCTAGACCCCTATGAACACCAACATCTAGACCCCTATGAACACCAACATCTAGACCTCTATGAACGCCAACATCTAGACCCCTATGAACACCAACATTTAGACCCCTATGAACACCAACATCTAGACCCCAATGAACACCAATATCTAGACCCCAATGAACACCAACATCTAGACCCTTATTAACACCAACATCTAGACCCCTATGAACACCAACATCTAGACCCTTATTAACACCAACATCTAGACACTCATGAACACCAACATCTAGACCCCAATGAACACCAATATCTAGACCCCAATGAACACCAACATCTAGACCTCTATGAACACCAACATCTAGACCCTTATTAACACCAACATCTAGACCCCTATGAACACCAACATCTAGACCCTATGAACACCAACATCTAGACCCCAATGAACACTAACATCTAGACCCTATGAACACCAACATCTAGACTTCAATGAACACCAATATCTAGACCCCTATGAACACCAACATCTAGACCCTATGAACACCAACATCTAGACCCCAATGAACACCAACATCTAGACCCCAATGAACACCAACATCTAGACCCCTATGAACACCAACATCTAGACCCCTATGAACACCAACATCTAGACCCCATGAACACCAACATCTAGACCCCTATGAACACCAACATCTAGACCCCTATGAACACCAACATCTAGACCTCTATGAACACCAACATCTAGACCCCTATGAACACCAACATCTAATCCTCTATGAACACCAACATCTAGACATCTATGAACACCAACATTTAGACCCCTATGAACACCAACATCTAGACACTCATGAACACCAACATCTAGACCCCTATGAACACCAACATCTAGACCCTTATTAACACCAACATCTAGACCCCTATGAACACCAACAACTAGACCCTATGAAAACCAACATCTAGACCCCAATGAACACCAACATGTAGACCCCTATTAACACCAACATGTAGACCCCTATGAACACCAACATCTAGACCCCTATGAACACCAACATCTAGACCCCTATGAACACCAACATCTAGACCCTTATTAACACCAACATCTAGACCCCTATGAACACCAACATCTAGACCCCTATGAACACCAACATCTAGACCCCTGTGAACACCAACATCTAGACCTCTATGAACGCCAACATCTAGACCCCTATGAACACCAACATTTAGACCCCTATGAACACCAACATCTAGACCCCAATGAACACCAATATCTAGACCCCTATGAACACCAACATCTAGACCCCTATGAACACCAACATCTAGACCACTATGAACACCAACATCTAGACCTCTATGAACGCCAACATCTAGACCCCTATGAACACCAACATTTAGACCCCTATGAACACCAACATCTAGACCCCTATGAACACCAACATCTAGACCCCTATGAACACCAACATCTAGACCTCTATGAACACCAACATCTAGACCACTATGAACACCAACATCTAGACCTCTATGAACGCCAACATCTAGACCCCTATGAACACCAACATTTAGACCCCTATGAACACCAACATCTAGACCCCTATGAACACCAACATCTAGACCTCTATGAACGCCAACATCTAGACCCCTATGAACACCAACATTTAGACCCCTATGAACACCAACATCTAGACCCCAATGAACACCAATATCTAGACCCCAATGAACACCAACATCTAGACCCTTATTAACACCAACATCTAGACCCCTATGAACACCAACATCTAGACCCTTATTAACACCAACATCTAGACACTCATGAACACCAACATCTAGACCCCAATGAACACCAATATCTAGACCCCAATGAACACCAACATCTAGACCTCTATGAACACCAACATCTAGACCCTTATTAACACCAACATCTAGACCCCTATGAACACCAACATCTAGACCCTATGAACACCAACATCTAGACCCCAATGAACACCAACATCTAGACCCTATGAACACCAACATCTAGACCCCTATGAACACCAACATCTAGACCTCTATGAACACCAATACCTATAGATACGTTCTGTTTATTGTCCTTTCAGGGTATAAAAACGTCGTCTATGGAAATACGAGTTGTGTGCAAACAGCGAACCTGTGAGAGTTTTCTGTTTGGTGATAAAACACAGGACTGATTCAGGTGCTGCCTTAAGGAGGCCTTGTTCCAGAATGAAAAGAAAGTCAGAGCGAAAGCAGGAGGGAGGGAACGACCGATGGGAGGACGAGGAGCGGCGCAGAAATAAAAAAAGGAAAAAGAGGAGGAGGTTATCTGAAGAGAGCCGAGATAAAAATACAGACCCGCTGCAGAAAAAAGAAAAAGGGGGGATTTTTTGGGGGACGGAAACGGGGGGCGGGGGGTTCTGGGGGTTTCTGGAGGGGTGACGGGGACGTGGAGGGCTAAAGGAAAAAGGTAAATAGACAGGAAATGGGAAGAAACAGCAGCGGTTAACGACTGAGAAGCTGCCTCTCTCTGGAGTTCATAATGAGCTGCAATTACTCTGCAAACACCCGCCTGTACTTCTATCTCTGTGAGGACCGACGGGCGTTTTCACTGTTGATTAATGTGAACATTAGCTCCTCAAGGAAGTGTTTTTTAAGTGAAATATCCAAAAAAGTTAAAAAGGACAGGTATATTTCAAACTAAAGCTAAAAAAAACTAATATATTTAATTCACTGTCACAATAAAATGCTTAAATTTGTTGCTTTAATCATTTTTAAGGTGAAAATATCAACACTGGTGCTGGTTCCTCATTTAATTCTATCTCTGTGAGGACCGACGGGCGTTTTCACTGTTGATTAATGCGAACATTAGTTCCTCAAGGAAGTGTTTTTTTAAGTAAAACGTCCAAAAAAGTGAAAAAAGGACTGTTATATTTCAAACTAAAGCTAAAAAAAACCAAATATATTCAATTTACTGTCACAATAAAATGCTTAAATGTGTTGCTTTAATCATTTTTAAGGTGAAAATATCAACAATGGTGCTGGTTCGTCATTTAATTCTATCTCTGTGAGGACCGACGGGCGTTTTCACTGTTGATTAATGCGAACATTAGTTCCTCAAGGAAGTGTTTTTTTAAGTAAAACGTCCAAAAAAGTTAAAAAAGGACTGTTATATTTCAAACTAAAGCTCCAAAAAACCAAATATATTCAATTTACTGTCACAATAAAATGCTTAAATGTGTTGCTTTAATCATTTTTAAGGTGAAAATATCAACACTGGTGCTGGTTCCTCATTTAATTCTATCTCTGTGAGGACCGACGGGCGTTTTCACTGTTGATTAATGTAAACATTAGTTCCTCAAGGTAGTGTTTTTTTTCAGTAAAATGTCCAAAAAAAAAAAAAAAACAAGGACTGTTATATTTCAAACTAAAGCTCCAAAAAACCAAATATATTGAATTTACTGTCACAATAAAATGCTTTTAAGGTGAAAATATCAACAATGGTGCTGGTTCCTCATTTATTCCTAATGTAAAAGACTCATTTGGTAATGCAGCAGTTACTCCGAGGCATATTTTTTATCATGTGGGAAACTTCTTGCACATGATTGCCTGATTTCAACTCCGTCTTTTCAAAGTAAAAGAGGGGGGAAAAAAGCGAGAAAGGCCAAAACCTTCCAACAAAGTCCTCACAGAGCTTGTGTTTACATTTTATATCTGCAGGCGTCCATGTGTGACTCCAGACTCGCGTTAATCGCTTTGTGCAGCGCTAGCGAGTCGGTTCCAGTCCATCGGAGGCCTCCTGACCCGCTCCGGTTGTCATGTGCTGCTGGAAGAAATGTGGCACCTGAGCTCCACATTGCAGCCTCGTGAACACATCTGCACTAACACATCTGCACTAACACACACACACACACAGCGGCACTTACACAACCACCCACACTCATTACACCTTATAATGAACCCGCTGTCACACCCCACGTCACAAACAAACAAAAAAAACGTCACCAAAAACCCTAAAACCGGGTAAAAAACAGCGAATGTGAGCGCGTCGGCTGGTTCACGGTGGAACTCCGAGCCCTCTGTGTGGCGCGTTTCCTCGTTCACACACTGCAGCCATAAATAGTCGCCGCTATCAGCATTCCAGGGCCCGAGCGCCGTACTATCAACATGGAGGCCGGAGCTGCCGTTCTCACAAGGCTCCAGACCCACAGTGTCGCCGCTTATAGCCGCCATTCTGTTTGCTCAGTCATTTTCACATCGCTTACGTAACCCGACATCGCTGGAAACGTTTACTCGGCTGTTAGCAAGAATCACTTAAAGGCTCCTGATTGCAGGATCTTTAAAGCTCAAGCTGCAGATTCTGGGCTTTGTTGTTTTCTTGTTTTTCTTCACTGTGGCTCATTTTTGAGAAATCACCCTATTCTACACGTCTCGCTTGATCCCGGATCGATAAAATAAATACAGCATGGCTCAAAAACAGTAAACAGAGGAGCAAGTAGTTGGAAGATACATCCAGCATGATGGAACATCTTTCTAGAGTGTGGAAAAAACAAAATCTGTAGAGGTTGTAGAAACGTTTTGCTGTTAAATTCCCACATGAAACCAACATGGAAGCAGATTGTAACTCTGCTCATATAACACCAACATCTAGACCCCTATGAACACCAACATCTAGACCAC
This sequence comes from Dascyllus trimaculatus, assembly GCA_024666655.1. Lineage (NCBI taxonomy): Eukaryota > Metazoa > Chordata > Actinopteri > Pomacentridae > Dascyllus > Dascyllus trimaculatus. The sequence continues at coordinate 5,419,278 of CM045448.1, read as the reverse complement.
TATGAAAACCAACATCTAGACCCTTATGAACACCAACATCTAGACCCCTATGAACACCAACATCTAGACCCCTATGAACACCAACATCTAGACCCTATGAACACCAACATCTAGACCCCTATGAACACCAACATCTAGACCCCTATGAACACCAACATCTAGACCCTATGAACACCAACATCTAGACCCTATGAACACCAACATCTAGACCCTATGAACACCAACATCTAGACCCCTATTAGCACCAACATCTAGACCCCTATGAACACCAACATCTAGACCCTATGAACACCAACATCTAGACCCCTATGAACACCAACATCTAGACCCTATGAACACCAACATCTAGACCTCTATGAACACCAACATCTAGACCCCTATGAACACCAACATCTAGACTCCTATGAACACCAACATGTAGACCCTATGAACACCAACATGTGGACCCTATGAACACCAACATCTAGACCCCTATGAACACCAACATCTAGACCCTATGAACACCAACATGTAGACCCTATGAACACCAACATCTAGACCCCTATGAACACCAACATCTAGATACCTATGAACACCAACATCTAGACCACTATGAACACCAACATCTAGACCCTATGAACACCAACATGTAGACCCTATGAACACCAACATCTAGACCCCTATGACCACCAACATCTAGACCTCTATGGACACCAACATCTAGACCCTATGACCACCAACATCTAGACCCTACGAAAACCAACATCTACACCCTTTGAACACCAACATCTAGACCCCTATGAAAACCAACATCTAGACCCCTATGAAAACCAACATCTAGACCCCTATGACCACCAACATCTAGACCCTATGACCACCAACATCTAGACCCCTATGAACCCCAACATCTAGACCCTTATGAACACCAACATCTAGACCCCTATGAACACCAACATCTAGACCCTATGAACACCAACATCTAGACCCTATGAACACCAACATCTAGACCCTATGAACACCAACATCTAGACCCTATGAACACCAACATCTAGACCCTATGAACACCAACATCTAGACCCTATGAACACCAACATCTAGACCCTATGAACACCAACATCTAGACCCTATGAACACCAACATCTAGACCCTATGAACACCAACATCTAGACCCCTATGAACACCAACATCTAGACCCCTATGAACACCAACATCTAGACCCTATGAACACCAACATCTAGACCCTATGAACACCAACATCTAGACCCCTATGAACACCAACATCTAGACCCCTATGAACACCAACATCTAGACCCCTATGAACACCAACATCTAGACCCCTATGAACACCAACATCTAGACCCTATGAACACCAACATCTAGACCCCTATGAACACCAACATCTAGACCCTATGAACACCAACATCTAGACCCTATGAACACCAGCATCTAGACCCTATGAACACCAACATCTAGACCCTATGAACACCAACATCTAGACCCCTATGAACACCAACATCTAGACCCCATGAACACCAACATCTAGACCCCATGAACACCAACATCTAGACCCCTATGAACACCAACATCTAGACCCTATGAACACCAACATCTAGACCCCCATGAACACCAACATCTAGACCCCTATGAACACCAACATCTAGACCCCTATGAACACCAACATCTAGACCCCTATGAATACCAACATCAACATCTAGATGAACACCAACATCTAGACCTCTATGAACACCAACATCTAGACCCCTATGAACACCAACATCTAGACCCCTATGAACACCAACATCTAGACCCCTATGAACACCAACATCTAGACCCTATGAACGCCAACATCTAGACCCCTATGAACACCAACATCTAGACCCCTATGAACACCAACATCTAGACCCCTATGAACACCAACATCTAGACCCTATGAATACCAACATCTAGACCCTATGAACACCAACATCTAGACCCTATGAACACCAACATCTAGACCCTTTGAACACCAACATCTAGACCCCTATGAACACCAACATCTAGACCCTATGAACACCAACATCTAGACCCTATGAACACCAACATCTAGACCCTATGAACACCAACATCTAGACCCTTTGAACACCAACATCTAGACCCCTATGAACACCAACATCTAGACCCTATGAACACCAACACCGAGACCCCTATGAACACCAACATCTAGACCCCTATGAACACCAACATCTAGACCCCTATGAACACCAACATCTAGACCCCTATGAACACCAACATCTAGACCCCTATGAACACCAACATCTAGACCCCTATGGAAACTAACATCTAGACCCCTAAAATCCCCTCCCTTAACTCCATAACGTCCACGGGCGTTACCAACACTGGAAACTCCAACCAGTTTCTGGAAGCTACCGTTTCAACAAAGCCGGGAACAAAGAGGAGGTCCCACACAGTACAGATACGAGGACTGATCATAAAAAGACCTTTAAAAAATGAAAAACTATCTGAATTTTTGTGCTGTGACTGTCGATCACAGCTGAGTCAGTTATGGCTCTTTTGCTGCACCAAGGAACTCAGAATTTTTAGTTTTTTACGGACCGTTTTTACGCCAAATACTGTATTTTTGGGGTATTTTTGAACGACACAGGCAGATATTATGAGTTTAAGTCTATGAACTAGACAGAACTGCAGGTCAGACAGTAGTTCTTTGTTTTCTTACAGGTTCTTGCTCGGATTTATGGAGTAATTTTGATGATTTTGTAAAAATAACATCCCCTTCAAACCCGCCAGCAGGTTAAACACCAGGGCTGGAGTGTGGTTCCTCAGAATTAAGACGTTCTGTCTGACAACGCTGGAAATTAAATGTGTTCATAATGTTTCTGAGGTCGGACTGAGGAGATATATGGTTGAAAAACATTCAGAACTGTGCAGGTTTTCAGACGCTTCATCCGCAGAGATACTGATGGTGATGAACTGGGCTGTTCACGTGTTCAGCTCCAGCAATAACAACTGGAGTTACAGTAAAGAAACACAGTGTTTGACCTGCCAGCAGCTACCGACCGTAAATCAGTGAAAGTTTCCACCTGTTCGCTTTTTATTTGAGCCTTTTCCTCACAAAGAAGTCGCGGCGGAGCGCGAGGAGGAGGACTCAGGTGTGAAATCTGCAAAAAACACGGTTCAGAATAAAGAGGAGGCCGGATCGAAGGGCGGAAGGAGCCGATAAAAGCCAGCGAAGGCAGTTAAAAACAAAGGAGGAAGGGCCGAAGACAAACACAGCGTCGTGAAGCCTGCAGCAGCTCCCGGCGACCAGGGCGTGGAGGTTTTACTGAGGCCTGCTGGAGTTTTAGGGCTGCTTTTACTAATGGTCCATTGAGAGGCTCTGTTGTTTCAGCCCCATAAGTCTCCACTGTCTGGCTGCAGTCTGACCTTCACCGGGAGGACGGCGACTGTCAGGATGGAAAAATACCATAAACAGGTTTCAAATAACGTCTTCAACATCCCCCCCACAGACCCGCTGTTCTCCAGAACCGCCGTACATGTGCGACGCTAGAATCCAAACAAAGATCCGGCAGAACCGCTGCAGCAGAGAAACCCAAACCAGCAGTAATGAGTGACACCACGGGAGGTTTACGGTCCAGAAGAAGTGGCGAAAAGTGGGAAAATATAGAGCAAAGAGAGCCAAAGAAAACCTCAGTGGACTGGAATCAAACCGATTATCCTGCAGATGAACCAGAGTGACTCTACCTGCAGCATTATCAGCATAAATTAACAATAAATCAACATTAAAAGCTGATATTTGTAGCATATTGAAGCTGGATATTTTCTACTAGAGTCGACAGAGAGCAGATACATGATGCCACACTGACGATTTTGCATGTTTTCTTCGGTAGTTTCACATTTTCTCGTGGTGATTTTGGTCATTTTGCATGTTGTTGCGGCGGTTTTGCGTGTCTTTTACGTTAGAGCAGTGGTTCTCAACTGGTGGGTCGGGACCCCAAAGTGGGTCGCAAAACCATTTTTAGAGGGTCGCAGAAGCATGCTCCTCCAAAAAGTAGTGGTATAAAGTCTTTTATTTTGAAGGACATGTCTCTTCTGACACAGTTTGTTTTCAATAGCAGGATATTTAGTGGTGGTGACACCAGGAGTTGCCCAATATTAACCTCTAGATTTGGTTCTGCCAGCTTGTTGGAGAAATTCATGCTAAAACGTCCCAAAAATGAACCAAAATGTGCTCAGAATCTGTCAAAAAGGGCCAAAATATGCCCCAAAACTTGGCAAAAGCGTCCAAATATACCAAAATTAACAAAAAAATGTGCCAAAATTTTCCTAAATTGTATCAAAATGCGTTGAGACTCCACCCAGACAAACCTTAATTCATTAACAGGAACAGCAAAATTCAACAATTTGGGTCACGACTGTTATTAATAGAGACATAGTGGGTCCTGAGGCTGGACCAGTTGAGAACCACTGCCTTACAGAACAGCCTGGGGTCGATCAGCTGCACATATTCACATGATCTGACGGTGCTGTCTCTCACAAATTACAGTTTCGCACAGCTAAACTGCACTCTTGAAAGAAATGCAGGCTTTTACTTTGAAAGAGCCAGTGGGACTACATAAGGAGGTGCAAGTAAGTGGAAGGACTTTCACCCAGAAGACCGGGGGCTAACATTTGATGTTGGACCTCTGTTCTGAAAATAAAGTTTCACTTTCGCTTGCTGTTCGGATGGTTTTGGAGAATTTCATAGTTTGGGTTAAAATTTAACTGTTTATCAAACTCTTCATTCTCAGCTTCAGTAAGATGAAACAAAAATGACAGAATTAGGTTTGGGCAGAAAGTAAACGAGGCTCGGGTGATGTGTTTATGTAAGCTCCTAAATGTCACATTTTGTTGTGGTGATTCTGCATCTTTCTGAGGTGAGATGGAGACGTAAAACTAATGCATTGTTACCGTAGGGCGGTCACGGCTGTATGTCTTTCTGTATGTATGTATGTCTGTGGGTGTGTGGGTGTGTATGTCCGCATAATAACTCGATAACAAATACAGATAGGATAATCAAACTCGGCACAGATGTTGACCTTGACCTTCTTCTCTGGTCATCTATTAATTTTGAGGTCAAAAGGTCAAAGGTAAAGGTCACAGGGCTACTTAGTGCAAAATCTCCTCATAATCTCAAAGTTCTAATCTTGCAATGAAGAAATTCGGTATATCTAAGGGTAGGACTACCACATTGCACCTCTTGGCCTTGAACTTGACTTTTGATCTTGACCTTACTGCCGTCTGTCGTCTGTCTGTATGTATGTATGTGGGTGTGTGGATGTGTATGTCTGCACCACAACTCGACAACAAAGACAGATAGGACAATCAAACTTGGCACAGATGTTGATCTTGACCCACCCGGGTCACCCATAATTTGGGGTCAAAAGGTCAAAGGTCAAGGTCGCAAGCCTACCTGCCATGTTTAGAAAGGCATCTGGCGTGGGTCTGCATCTCGCTTGAGTGCATTCTAGTTATTATTATTAGTATTATTATTGTATTTGGCAATTTTTGCAAAATTGCCAAATACATAATAACAGTTATGCCATGTGATGGGGGCAATGCCAAGGGTGTGCAGTCCACCTTTTTCGAACCTCAAAGGTCAAGGTCAAGGTCAAGGTCAAGGTCGCGTCAATTGCCAAAAAACAAATTTTTCTATATCTCCGCAACTAATTATCGTAGAATTTTGACGCTTACATTTTTGAACAGCTCAGCTCGAGGGGAGTATTTTACGTCGTGGGACTGAAGCTGTACAACCAACCAGTAAAAGATCGGTGGGGGACAAAGTTCATGACATCACAAAAAAGACCAAAAAAAAAGCATTTTTCCCGATAACTTGGCAACACATAGAGGTACAGTGCTCATACTGGTATCATTGAACAGCATTTAACATTGGCTTTCAATGTGTGACCTTGACCTTGACTTTGGCTCAAGGTCAAGGCTTCTGATTTTTCCTGCATTATTACTCAAAAATGATATACAGAAATTAAAAACGCCTCATGTAAAGGGCTACAGTGTGCCAGGTTGTGGTTTTTGCCAAGCAACATTTCCAAATACGTATTCACCTCGTGAATACAGGTCTTCCTAGTTATTATTGGGTGTTTATGGTCATTTCATGTCTGCTTGTGGTCTTCTTGCATCTCTTTGTAGTGATTTCACACCTTCTTGTGGTCATGTTTGTGATGGTTTTGCATGTTTTTAAGGAGATTTTGAGTCTTTTTGTACTGCCTTTAGCTGTGTGGACCTGGGTACCTGGTAGAGGAAGCGCTGGCTGAACTGGTGCATGGCTCCCTGCAGCTGGCTGCGCTGGCTCTGCCACTGCTGGTAGTTGCGGACAGACTCAGCCGTGGGCCGCTGCCATGTGGTGGTTCTGGTGTTGTGGTCCACGTAGTAGAACCTTCCCCTCTGGTCCACTCGCTTCTCCCAGCTGCAGGAGGAGGAGGAGAACAAGGAGAGGAGCTGTCAGCAACGGTTTTATTAGAGCACATCCAGAGTGGGCGGCTGAATCGAAAAGCTGCTGATTTATAGAGACGAGGGAAAAGAAACGGGGACGAGAAAAGGAAGGAAAACAGAGACGAGGCGGAGGACGGAGGGCCGAGGAAGGACGAGAGGGATTAGAAAGATCAGACAAACATGCAGCAAAGATGGTTTTTAATTAAGGGCACGTATTACATTCATCATGAGCTCATTGAACGTCTCCAACAAACCAGATTTACCTCCATGAACCCCCAAAACCTGTCAGTGATCCTTGAATGCAGCATGTGCAGCATCCAGAGATCAGCCCCAACATCATGACCACTGACAGGTGAAGTGAAAATCATTGATCATATTGGTGCTATGTGGTGTTCTGATGGAAAACCTTGGATTTTAACATAAACATTGTCCCACAACAAACACACTCCTTCATGTTAATGGAAATCCCAAATGTCACTGGATGAAAATGCACCCCACCACATGGAAACAACATCAACCAATCAGGAACATGTTGAGGAACATGACAATGGTCCAACATGTTGATTTGACCTCCAGACTTCCTACAGCCCATTGTGATCAAGCATCAACAGGATGCAGTGGAACCAGTTGGATTGACAGAGGCCCCACTGCACAAGCCAGAGTACCCAAAGGATCCAGTGGTTCCAGACCCCATAGGACCCCCTGAGAGGTCCTCTGGTCCAATGGTTCAGAGCATTTTGGACCACATAAGGGGGACCAACACAATATTAGGCAGGTGGTCATGATGTTATATTTCATCGGTGTGTGATTTTATCTGCAAAAACGACCAAAAATAAGCTTGAAATTGTGGAACTACACTAAAATTACTGAAGTCTATGTCTTAAAAAAGACCCCAAATGACATCGTTTATGAGAATCAGACGTCTGAGGTCATTTTGCATGTTTTCATGGTGACTTTACATCTTCATTCTGCATGTTTTAGTGGTGATTTTACATCTTTCCGTAGTGACTTTTGAGTCTTTGTGGTGATTTCTTGTCTGTTTGCAATCATTTGGCATCTTTTCGGGATGATTTTCCGTCTCCATTTTACCTGTTTTATGGTGATTTTGCATCTTTTTGTGGTGATTTCAGATCTTTATGTGGTGATTTTCTACTTTTTGTGGTCATTTTTAATCTTTTTGGCATGATTTTACATCTTTTAGAGGTCATTTTGCATGTTTTTGAGGTGATTTTCATATTTTTGTGGTTATTTTTTTTACTCTGTGGTGATTTCTTGTCTTTTAGTTGTCATTTTGCATCTTGTCCTGGTGATTTTACATCTTTTAGTGGCCATTTTACATGTTTTTATGCTTGTTTACATCTTTTTGAGGTAATTCTGCATCTTTTCCTGGTGATGTTACATATTTTAGTGGCCATTTTTAAGTCTTTGTGGTGATTTCTTGCTTGTTTGTGGTCATTTTGTATCTTTTTGTGCTGACTTTTTACTCTTTGTGGTTAAATTTACATCTTTTTGGCATGATTTTACACCTTTTAGTGGTCGTTTTGCAACTTTTTGTGGTCATTTTACATGTTTTCATAGTAACTTTTGAGTGTTTGTCGTGATTTTTTTTCTCTTTGCAGTCATTTTGCATCTTATTGGCAGGATTTTGCACCTTTTAGTGGTCATTTCACATCTTTTCTTCGTGTTGATTTTAAATCTTTTTGCATCGTCACTGTACTTTCTCCTGTTTGACCTCAGACGTCGTCATCAGTTTATCCACTCTAAAGCTGCTCTCTGTGATGAAGATGAGGGGAAACGATGTTGGACGTCGGGCTTGTGATTGACGGCGAACACGGCCGCCCCGGCTGCCTGCGGCATTACTCACAGGTTTAAGTATATCTGCCCCCGAGACGAGGGTCTGGACCAGGGCTCAGATAGTGACGGAAACACAAACACGCAACGAAAACACGCATGAACAAAGCCGCAGCGCTGCAGGCTGCTGCTATTCTCAAGTCTGTGACTCAAGCGCTGCAGAATTTGGAAGAGAAAACAGCGTCGACTTCCGTAAGCTAACAAAAACACGGCGTGCAGATAGCAGCAAGACATCCACACTCAGAACAAGCCTCCTGCAGCAGCAGAGCTCGGCTCACTGGTGGGAGTTCAAACCTCCGATTTTTAGCTCGCTTCACCCGAAACCTCCAAATAGACTCGCTGTTGTTGCTCCGAAGCCGCTATTAATGCAAACATTGAGAGTTCAGGAGGAGCGTCGTGAAAGACCGACTTCAAACCTGGGAGTTTACAGGCAGCAAGCACTGCATGAATGCATGTTTAGTTAAAATAAATGCAAACATGTCGCATTAGTTTGGGTATATTTGGGTTCGAATTGACAGGAGACAAAATAGAAAACTAACTATATGATAAGTCTAAAAGGTGTGCACTATAAATCCTTTTTTAAGCCGATTAAATCGTATTTTTTCTCAACAAACATGGATAATCTTGTCAAACACCGCAGGCTCTTGGTTTTCAGACTCGTTTTGAGGTAGATGGACATCACTGGCTTTGTGTTTATCAAGAAACAGACCAATTTAATGAAAAAACAAGACAAAAAAAAGGCAAAAAAAACCCCTTCTGCTTTTCTTTTGTTGGAACGATTAAAGAATTACCTTCTAAATTCAAACTGAGGGTAGAAAACAGGTTGGGATTCACAGTAAATCCTAAATTAAACTAAAATAAGAGTCGAATATTGTAGATTTAAGCTCATTTTAAGACGGAGCAGCTTGTATATGACATCATAAATTAATGAATTAAACAGATTTTTCAAGCTGATTTACAAAATATTAAACTGAGGCTAATTTAAAGCCCATTTTAAAGCATCTCCTACATGAATTTCTGACATTTAATTGCTTATAAGTCGTTAAACTTCTCTATTTTTGAGGTTAGATTGTTTTCTAATAGACTAATTTTCATTCTCATTTAAAGAAAACCTCCAAACCCACAGGAGGATTGTTCTCTCGGCTTGAAATGAGCAAATTTCATAAAGAAAACTTAAATATTTTCTGCTGTTTCTGATGGTAAGAGTTACTGCAGTGGATGAAATGAACAGACGTCTGGCTCCAAGCACAGTCAAAGCTGCCAATTTCATTTTTAAAATCAAATATGACAAAGATAATTAAGGAAAAAAAACATTACATTGCATTCGAATGATTTCAAACCACAACAAACTCCACAAAAGTCGCCATTTATCAGAGCCACAAACTGCGAAAACACAAAAAGAGGAGGCGGATTATCAAATTTCCAACGGTCAATGTGTGAGAAATCATCCTGTCTGAAAAAAAACAACCAAAAATAAGATTTAAGTTGGAATATTTCATCAAAATCACTCGTCTGTTTCTTTAAAAAGTCCCAAAATTACATCAGTTTATGAGAAACAAACTGTAAAAACAGGAAATATTCAGTGATGTTTCACTAAAATCACTTTATTCTACGTGTCTCATTCAAACAGGCGCCAAATTTAGTAAAAATCTAAAATTCAAGCTAAAAAATCAGCAGACAAAGAAATCTACAAAATTGCACGGTTCATCAGAGAGAAAAGAGAAAGCTGTCAGATACAGAGCTTTCCAGCTGTCCTTGAACTACTCGTGTGTGACGGGTGTATTTCTAAATGTCTTAATTTGAAAAATCGGAAAAAAAATAAACCGTTTGCTCTAACTGGATTCTGCAAAAAAGATAAAATTCTACGTTATTCAGTGCAACCAAGGAGCCATGAGTGACTCAGCTGCGACCAACAGCCAAGTGGCAAAAAATCTGAGTCTTAAATTAACTGTTTGAACGGTTTCGAAAGCCTGAAAATGTCACCAGGATCCTCAGATTGTGAACGCTGTGATTTTTCCAATTCCATGAAAACAACTTTAAATTTCGCTAAAATAATTTCAAACTCCACCAGATTTAAGAAAGAAAATCACCATTTATCAGAGCCACAAACTGTAGAAATAAAAAGAGCAGGCAGATTATCAAATTTCCAACGGTCCTTGAAGGTATCATGTGTGAGAAACCAAAAAAAAAGCTTTAAATTATGATATTTCATCAAAATCACTTTATTCTATTTTAGTCTATTCCTTCAAAAATCTTGGATTCGTTGATTTTCAGCTTTGCGACGGCAAATTTTTGAGCTCAAATGTTGAAATTTAATGAAAATCACTTTATTCTGCGTGTCTCATTCAAACATTTGTTTCTAAAAGAAGCATTTACAGCAAATTTTGCAAAAATCAAAAAATTCCGTGCTCGTTTCCGCATCCAAGAAACCACGTTTGACCCCGCTGAGTCCAACATTCACGAGGGAACAATTCAGAGAGTTTTCCAGCAATCGTCTGAAGCTTCAACGGCGTGTTTCCTCGTTGTTCGAAGCCTGAACCAGAGCCAGGATCCTCAGACTGTGAGCTCTGTGATCGTCCAGTTCCATGAAAAGAACTTTAAATCTCACTCAAAGAATCTCAAACCCCTCCACCAGCAGCCTGAAGCTCTGGAAAACCCTCATTTAATCTGACGTTTTCACTGGATGGCTGCTTTGATTCATTTCTACATGACAAGCCGAGACGTCTAGAATTAAAAGACATAAAGTCACATGTTGACAGATTGTTCTAAATGATCCAGGCAGGTCTCCTAAACCGTCTCTTGAGTAGCTCTGATAAACCATAAAACTGGTCTCGGTAGCTGCCCGTGTTGGTCTGTTCTTTGAAAGCACTCCTGGGTCTCAAACTTCTCCGCCGTCGTTGCTCGAGGACGCCTCGGGATGATTGCAAACACAGGGAGGTATTTCGTCTCTCCGACCGCTGAGCTGCCGTTAAAACGCTGAAGGACTCGGTTCCCTCTCTGATATTAGCACCAGCCCGTTATTTAGTGGAGCCAGAGAAAATCCCAGAACCCACAGAGGCCCGACCGAGCCTCTACTTAGTTGTTCTGCTGTCTGACTGCGAACATTTGCAACCGTCGTGTCGTTAAACGTCTCGTCCATCGAGTTCCTGGAAGTCAGGTCAAGCAGGACGTCTGAGATCTACTTTTAGCCTCGTTTAAAATAAACACACGTTTACCTTTGAATGTTTGAAGAGAAGCTAAAATATTCAGAGTTTAAAAGCAGCCAGCTGATTAATTATTAGAGGGACAATTAATTCATATCTATCAATATTAACTGTGGGTTTCACACAAAGTATATGGCAACAGATTTATACTGGAGACCAAAACTACAGAAAGTACTTGGTTATATTTAAATTTTCTGTAAAATCACAGAAAATGTTTGAGCAGCTAAAAGCAGGATGTGCATCTAGAGATTAAGCTAATCAAGTTTCATCGTCAACTGGTGGATGTATTTTCAGAAATCACCACAAAATCTACTTAAAAACCATCACGAAAGGATGCAAAATGACCGTAAACAGACGTGAAATCACCACAAAAACTCAACATCACCTCAAAAAGACAAGGAAGCACCATAAGAAAATGTAGAATTACCACAAGAAAGACTTGGAAAATACCACAAAATGATGGAAAATCCAAACAAACACATGCAAAATGACCACTTAAAGACGTGAAATCACCATAAACACTAAAAATCACCACAAAGACACAGAATCACTACAAGAAAAATGTGAAATTACCCAGTAAAGATGCACAAAACCCACAAAAAGATGGAAAATCGCTACGAAAACATGAAGAATCAACACAAAAACTCAACACTGCCTCAACAAAACACAGAATCACCACAAGAAAATGCAGAATTACCACAAAACAGACGTGGAAAATACCACAAAATGATGGAAAATCCAAACAAAAACATGCAAAATGACCACTTAAAGACGTGAAATCACCATAAACACTAAAAATCACCACAAGAAAAATGTGAAATTACCCATTAACATGCACAAAAACCACAAAAAGACAGAAAATCGCTATGAAAATATGAAGAATCAACACCAAAACATGTAAAATGACCACAAAAACTCAACATCACCTCAAAAAGATGCAGAATCACCATAAAAAAATGTGAAATTATCCAAGAAAGATGCTCAACCACCATAAAAAGACACAAAATGGCCACGAAAATATGCAGAATAAACCCCAAAAAGATGTAACAGACATGAAATCACCACAAAAACTCAACATCACCTCAAAAAGAAGCAGAGAAAAATGCAGAGTTACCACAAGAAAGACTTAGAACTACCACAAAGTGATGCAAAATCCAAACAAACACATGCAAAATGACCACTTAAAGACGTGAAATCACCATAAACACTAAAAATCACCACAAAGAGATGGAATCACTACAAGAAAAATGTGAAATTACCCATTAAAGATGCACAAAAACCACAAAAAGACAGAAAATTGCTACGAAAATATGACCGCCAGAAGTTGCAATATGACCACAAAAACTCAACATTACCTCAAAAAGACACGGAATGGCCAAAAGAAACACTCAGAACTACCACAAAGTGATGCAAAACGGCCACCACAAAGGTGCAAGATCAAAACGAAAATATGCAAAATGACCACATAAGGACGTGAAACCAAAGGGACACAGAATCACCACTAAAAATAAATGTGAAATACCCCAAGAAAGATGCACAACCAGAACAAAAAAGACACAAAATTGCTAAGAAAATATGAAGAATCACCACCAGAAGATGTAAAAGCACCACAAATAGACATGAAATCACCACAAAAACTCAACATCACCTCAAAAAGATGCAGAATAACCATGAGAAAATGTAGAATCACCACAAGAACGACTTGGAAACTACCACCAAATGATGGAAAATCCAAACGAAAACAAGCAAAATGACCACTTAAAGACGTGAAAATCACCACAAACACTAAAAATCACCACTAAGACACAGAATCACTACAAGAAAAACGTGAAATTACCCAATAAAGATGCACAACCACCACAAAAAGACACAACATGGCCACGAAAATATGAAGAATAAACCCCAAAAAGATGTAAAACGACAAAAAGCAGACATAAAACCACCACAAAAACTCAACATCACCTCAACAAGACAAGGAAGCACCGTAAGAAAATGTAGAATTATCACAAGAAAGACTCGGAAACGACCACAAAGTGATGCAAAATCCAAACAAACACATGCAAAATGACCACTTAAAGACGTGAAATCACCATAAACACTAAAAATCACCACAAAGACACAGAATCACTACAAGAAAAATGTGAAATTACCCAAGAAAGATGCACAAAAAGACAGAAAATCGCTACGAAAACATATAGAATCACCACCAGAAGTTGCAATATGACCACAAAAAGATGCAAAATCACCACAAAAACTCAACATTACCTCAAAAAGACACGGAATGGCCACAAGACAGACTTAGAACCACCACAAAGTGATGCAAAACGGCCACCACAAAGGTGCTCAATCAAAACAAAAATATGCAAAATGACCACATCAGGACGTGAAACCAAAGGGACATATAATGACCACTAAAAATAAATGTGAAATATCCCAAGAAAGATTAACAACCACCATAAATAGACACAAAATGGCCACGAAAATATGAGGAATAACCCCCAAAAGATGTAAAAAGACAACAAAAAGATGCAAAATCACCATCAACGGTGCTGCTGATAGTAGCTACAGATACCACACAGTTCTTCAATGGACTGGTTAATGAGTAGGTACGACTTCACAACACCTGCACTCAACCTTAGACTTGGCGGCCATCTTGTTGACGCTCCTAGTCAGTTGTTTCAGGCCATCTTTGCCTTTTTATACATTTTTTTCCAAGAATTTTCTCTCTTAGATAGATAAAGTTGAATTTTTAGCAACCCAGCTTCTTCTACTAGGTGTTTTTGCAGATGCGTAGCCTCTAGCGCCACCTTCTGGTGACCCCACGCAGCCCGATGCATTCACTTCACAGCAGCTAAAGGAAACAAGCCTTTGGTAGACGAACGGCAAGAAACATGAGGAACAATGCTGAGATCTGTGGTCTGTGGAAGAGAAAAACTGCCTTTAAAGGGAGCTTCAAAGACAAAAGCGGCATCCTGAGCTACGTATACAGTAAAAACAAGGCTCTACGAGGTTTGGAAAAGCTAACTGGTTGCTCAAAACATGGCAGCAGCTCAGAGCTCGATTGATTTTGCCTAATTCTATGTTGGCGTGTCTTTTCTAGTGGATTGAAAATGGAGCCATGTCATGTTTTGAAACGCAAAATTGGAAATAAATGCAAAACGCTGCTAAACAGGGCAGCTTCTATCGTGTAAATAGGACTTTTAACAACAGCATGACTGTAAAAGCAACATGGCGGCTGACTGAACGTAAACAGTGCATCAGTTTGTCTAAACACCAGATAAAGAGCAGTGTGACTCAGCAGCTCTCCTCCGGATGGCTTTCATTATTCCAGCTTCCAAACCTCGATTGCCCAACCGCCCCCGCCCCCCCCCCCCCAAGCCTCGGCCTCTAAACAGTTCCTGGTGCGTACATCTGGAGCGTTAGCCGGGTATTAGCTTGCTAATTGATCCTCTGAAGGGCCACGGCGGCCGGCAGCCAAAGCGCTGGTGGATGGGAGAGCACATATGTGGCGCTAAGAAAGGACTTTTGTTCTCCGGGAACCCCACGCTCTGCTTCCTAGTATGGAAAAAGTGAGATTGGGGGGAGGTTTGGAGGGAAGCAGTGGGGGGAGGTGACCTTTACCTAAAAACAGCCTCTGTTTCTCTTTGTCACCCTGTCACACTCTCTGAAAATCAATAAATAACCACCGCAAGCAGGAATGTCATAAAAGAGCCGAGTAGCGGCTCAAGAAGACGAGCGGTGAAAACAGCAGGACGGAGGAGCGTTTCCAGTTAAATGTATGTAGTTAAGGCAGAAAACGCAGAACAAACTCGGTCTGGCAGCTCAGAAGACCGGGGAGGGACTTCATCTGCACAGAACCAAGAAAGTTCAGCTCATTTTAATGGAATCGCTGCAACCGGAGGACTTTCTCATTGGGTTTTGATGCCCTTCTCGCTGTCTTAAAGGCATCAGATCAACATGGAGGATGTACCACAGTGATGCAAAACGGCCACCACAAAGGTGCAAGATCAAAACGAAAATATGCAAAATGGCCACATAATGACGTGAAAACCACCACAAACACTAAAAATCCCTACAAGAAAATGTGAAATACGCCATGAGAGATGCACAACCAGCACAAAAAGACACAAAATGGCCACAAAAATATGAAGATTCACCACCAAAAGATGTAAAACAACCACAAGCAGACATGAAACCACAACAAAAACTCAACATCACCTCAAAAAGACGCAGAATCCCCATGAGAAAATGTAGAATTACCACAAAAAAGACTCAGAACTACCACAAAATGAAGGAAAATCCAAACAAAAACAAGCAAAATGACCACTTAAAGACGTAAAATCACCATAAACACTAAAAATCACAACAAAGAGACTGAATCACTACAAGAAAAATGTGAAATTACCCAAGAAAGATGCACAAAAACCACAAAATCACAGAAAATATGAAGAATCACCACAAAAAGATGCAAAATCACCACAAAAACTCAACATAACCTAAAAAAGTCACGGAATCGCCACAAGAAAGACTCAGAACTACCACAAAGTGATGGAAAACGGCCACTACAAAGGTGCTAAATCTAAACAAAAACAAGCAAAATGACCACTTAAAGACGTAAAATCACCACAACAAAAATGTGAAATTACCCAAGAGGAGTAGGAGGGATGTACCTGAACCTTCCACACTATAAAATCTGGCTCATGCGTGCACCCATCCTGCAGCAGCTCTGTTTCCTCTTGCATGGCTGTAATTGCTGACAATCATACTGCATTGTTGTGCTAACTTCTGTTTTAATAAACCTTTTTGGGGCACTTTTGAATCCAGTTTAACCAGCTAATTCCCCTTAAAAAACTATTTTTTTTGCCTTATCTTACAGTCAGAGTCAAGAAAGACAAGAAACACTAAAAAAAGATGCAACAAAGGATGCAGACGCTGCTTATCGCTGACCAGCAGCAAACTGTCTTAAAGGTTCAATGTGTAGAATGTGAAGTAAACACGTATTAATTGCTTTTTTTAACTGCTGGTATGTAAACAGACCATATAGTTATTCATAAAACTAAGACCCTTCCCAACTGTCTGTGGACTGATTCTTATGTAAAGAACATATTAAAAACTAAATTAAGTAACGTTTATGCTCACTTGTCTTGCCTTGATGCCTTTCTTTTGCCACCAGCATGCAATGCTAGCTAACGTTAGCTTAGAAACGGCTAACATCAACACACAAACAACTCTCAGCTTAACACAGAATCCAACACAAACTCAACGTAATGGTAAAATTAAAGACTAATTCTTAATCAATCAAATTCCATTCATTTAGAGACCAGAGGAGGCGTCACTCAGACCACAGGCAGTTCATGTTTGCAAGCAGAGAGCATTGTGGGGGTTTGGCTAGCAACGGGCACCATGACAAAGTCTCATGTGATGGTTAATGCTTACCTGCCAGAGTTGTCATTTTCTACAGAAGCTCAAGACTTTCGAGATTATTCCCGAACCTTTCAGCAGTTCACTAGTGGTTGTTTATCAACTACAGCAAGGTTGGGTAGCAGTATTAGCATTTATAGCTGCAGACTCTGTGTTATTGTTCTGAATCTCCAGAGCCAGGGTTTCCCCCAGTGCTTTATAAGCCTGGTGGGCCGCCAGGCCTTCCTTTCCCCCCCACCAGCCTAAGTGTCACTTGTTTATTTATTTTAAATAGGATTTTTTATGCACCAAAACAGTAACAGCAAAGACAGTAAACGGAGCTTTTAACTGCATCTGGTGATACGGTTGAAAGCGCAATGGCGACATTTTATGGTCGATACGTGAACTTTTTCTGAAGTCGGAGGAGCACTGGAGGAGACCATGAGCCGCTCGTTCACCTCCAGGCCAAGGGGAGTTCATCCCCGGCGAGCCGACCGAGCCGCGGCTCCATGATGAGGCAGAGCCAGTGGAGTTAGCACGGATGTTAGCACGTCGTCAGAGCAGCCTTCTGCGAGCCGCGATGGTAAACATCCAACTAGCGGATTTAATCCAAAATGGTTAGCTGACCCTAAATTTAGCGGATGGCTCTACCAGACCCAGTATGGTAAACCCAGACGGATTGATGCACTGATCCAACCTGAACCATGAGCAGCAATAAGTAGTAGAGGTCACACAGCACAGCAGACCTGTTCAGCCTCTGAGTTCCCTGGTTTTACCCCTTGGCCATGTTTGCACTTTTTTATTTATGTTAATTTATTTTACTTTTAAATGTGACCAGCAACGGCTTATTTTAAGATTCACTCGGATTTAACTTCAGTGAAAACAATTGATGTTATCTATTTTAATTGTATTTTTTTGTGTTTGTTAAAATCGTATTTAAAGATTGTGCCTCTTTATAAGACTCTACGTTTAAGTATTGTTAATAAATTACTTAAAATAACACATAATAGTCATAATTTCAAAATTCCTGTCAACTTTACTTTTTTTTTTTTTACAAAAACACAGTGGGCTTCTCTACCACCAGGCTTAGCAAGTTTTCTGGGGGAAACCCTGCAGAACCTATGACTTTTCTGCACTAAAACATGATGAACACTGACAGCTCAATAAAGGTTATTCAAACAAGATGGCTGCCTCCTCAGAGTCAAAAAACAAAGGCAGCACCACTTGAAGTAAATCCTGCCATGTTCCGCTCGTCTGAATAAACATTTTGGGGGATTTAGCTGGAGATAGTTTCGTGTTGATCCCACTCAGGTGAAAGATTAGCCATGAAAACACATCTGACACCAGCTTTTTGTAACTTCTGGTGAGACAGAAGCTTCCACATGTGAACGGCTGAGTAAAGTGCATCGTACCCTGGAGGCAGTGGTCTCTCCCAGGTGGTGGTTTTGGTGTTGTGGTCGACGTAGTAAACTCTGCCATGAGGCAACACCCTCTGCTCCCAGCTGCAGAAACACAAACACACAAACACTCACTTAGTCTTTCAACACATCACATAAACAAGACGCCGTAGTAAATAGAAGGATGACCGACACAGACAGAGAGCAGCACCGAAGCAGCAAACCCAGAGGAAACAGCGGCTCTCTGGACGCATCTGCAGCTAATAACTCATGTTTAAGCTGTTCAGAAGCAGAAACACCACATCTGTCTTTGGTACAAGTTGTTCTTTGCTGTGTTCAAGTCAATAAAACTCATTTAACCTGAACTGAGAAAATGACTAAATTAACATCTACAGCAAATGTCCTAAAACTAACTATTCACAAGGTTTGACATGGATTTGTGTTTAAAGGCAATGACTGAAATTACTGCTTTTGTTGTTTTTGTCGAGTTCATCAAAGATTTTTCATAAAAGTTGTCGTCATAGTAGATAAAATAAAGGTTTATTTAACCCTCTGAACCCCAAAACTCACCAAAACCTGTAAAAGACATTTTAATTTTCAAAAAAATTGCCAAAATTACATCATTTATCAGACCCAGAAGCTGTAAAAACTAAAGAAATCATCACTTTTTAAAGTTTCTGACAGTCTTTGGATTAAACATCTGTAACATGCTGGTATTTATACACAAATCTACCAAATCTATGTTTAAAATTGCAATATTTCAACAAAACCAATTGATTCTAAGCGTTTGCTCTGAACAGATTCTGTAAAAAGCTAAAAAGTCTGAGCTCCTCAGCGCAAATAAAAAACATTTAATGAGTTGATTATTGTCTGGATTAATTGATCCGTTATTTTGATTTATTAAAAAACAGTGAAAAATCTGTGTTTTTCTAAGCCTAAGATGACAAACGTCTCGTTTTACTGTCATTAAGGAGGAAAGAAACCAGGAAATATTTACATTAAATGACAGATTTTAGTGCACTTCATACATAAGTCAATCTATTTAAAAAAAAAGTAGATATATCTATTGATGGATCCATATTTCAGATTAAAAACACAGTCTTTAGTCGACACTTCACCAACTTCTGAGGCTCTAACATCAGTAGAATCTGATGTGTGACAAAGTATGATGGCAAGATATTTCAGTTTTTAGGTATTTTTGACTTGAAATTCATCCAAAATGACTTAAAATTTAGCTAAAATGACTAAAAACCTGAAAAAAATGAC
>CM045448.1:5274699-5394699 GCA_024666655.1 Dascyllus trimaculatus | reverse complement strand
TAATAGCAGTAGAAGAAGTAGTAGAACAAAAACAGGAGGAAGAAGTAGTAGAAGTATAAGATGTAGTAGATCAAGATGTAGAAGATAGAAAGATAAAGAAGTAGTAGAAGTAGTGCAAGTAGAAAAAGTAGTATAAGAAGTAGTACAGGTAGTAGAAGAAGTATTAAGAGTAGAAGATGTAGTACAAGAAGTAGTAGAGGTAGGAGAAGAAGTACTAGTAGAACAAGACGAAGAAGTAGAAGAAGTAGTAGAAATAGTAGTAGAAGTAGAAGAATTATTAGAAGTAGTACAAGAAAAAGAAGTAGTATAAGAAGAAGTAGAGGTAGAAAAAGAAGTAGTAAAAGTAGTAGTAGTAGAAAAAGTAGTAGAGGTAGGAGAAGAAGTACAAGTAGAAGAAGATGAAGACGTAGAAGAAGTAGTAGAAGTATTAGTAGAAGTAAAAGTAGTAGAAGAACTACTAGAAGTAGAAGAAGCAGTAGAATTAGAAGAAGTAGTAGAAGTAGTACAATTAGAAAAGGTAGTAGAAGAAGAAGTAGAGGTAGAAGAAGAAGTAGAAGTAGAGGTAGTCGAAGAGGTAGTAGAAGTAAAAGAAGACAAGTAAAGGAGGAGGAGGAAGAAGAAGTAAAAAGAGGAGAAAGAAGAAGACAAGATGAAGTAGTAGTAGTAGAAAAAGAAGTAGTAGTAGTAGTAGAAGAAGTAGAGGAAGACGTAGCAGTAAAAGAAGTAGTAGAAGACAAAGAAAGAAGAAGAAGAAAATGAAGAAGTAGTAGAAAAAGTCGAAGTAGTAGTAGAAAAAGGAGGAAGAAGAAGCAGCAGAAGAAGCAGAAGTAGTCGATCAAGATGTAGAAAAAGACAAAAAGATAACGAAGTAGTAGAAGAAGTACAAGAAGTAGTAGTAGAAGTAGAAGAAGTAATGTAAGACATAGTAGAGGTAGAAGAAGTAGAAGAAGTGGTAGAAGAAGAAGTACTAGAAGAAGTAGTATAAGAAGTAGTAGAAGTGAAAGAAGTAGTAGTAGAAGAAGACGAAGAATAAGTACTAGTAGAAGTAATGTAAGACATAGTAAAGGTAGAAGAAGTAGAAGAAGTGGTAAAAGTAGTACAAGTAGAAGAAGTAGTATAAGAAGTAGTAGAAGTGAAAGAAGTAGTAGTAGAAGAAGAAGAAGACGTACTAGAAGTACAACTAGAAGTAGTAGTAGAAGTAGAAAAAGAAGTAGAAGAAATAGTAGAAGAAGAAGACGAAGTACAAGAAGTAGTAGTAGGAGTAGCAGTAGCAGTAGCAGTAGAAGTATAAAAAGAAGTAGTAGGAGTAGAAGAAGAAGCAGTAGAAGTAGAGGAAGAAGTAGTAGTAGAAGTAGAAGAAGTAGTAGAAGAAGATGAAGAAGACAAACAAGAAGAAGTAGGCGTAGAAGTAGAAGAAGCAGCAGAGGAAACTGTCTTTGTTGGGACTGTGTTTGGACGTCCACTTTGCCAGACGGTACATTGATGTTGATGCTTCTCCATGACAGCGGCGGTCTGGGTTTTTGGCTGAACTGCCCTTAATGCCCCCCTGCAGTGTTTGGAGGGAAATACCAGCCGACCCCGTGCACTCCGCAGCAGAGCTCTGAAACAAACGCAGCCTGCTGCACTATTTATTATCCCGCTGCCATTCCAGCCGGACTCCGACCACACTGGAGGGGAATAACACGCTGGCTGAAGGGCTGCAGTCGACCGAGCTGGCAGCCGCCGCCTCCTCTCCGTCCTCCGCCATTTATTTTGATTACAATTATGATTTTCAGTTTTGCAAACAGCGCTGCAGAAAAAAAAGGTTACGCAAGTTTATTATTGTGCTATTATACTTATTATTCTACCACAACATCTGCAGAGTTTTGGAAAACCGGCGGAGTGAAGGACTGCTTCTGGATGTTTTGCGTCTGCAGGGTCAAGAAAGCTGGCTGAGGTCTTTGTATGTATTTTATTAAATTATTAGGTCACCGTCCAAAACCCTCAAGAGCCCATATTTCACTAAACAGAAACCGATTCCAGCTGGACGTTCCCCAAGTAAAAATCTGTTTTTGTGACAAACAGATTGGAATCCAAACCAAACAGGAAGAGTTGGACTCAACATTCGGGGTTCAGAGTTAATCAGTCGCCCATGACAGCGCAGTTAACACGTGTTTCATCATGTTTTAAATCTGTCACACGGCGAGTATTTAACTGAAACAGGACTATAGAATCAAATTAAATCGTCGTATCCGTCAGAAAAATTACATATTTCCCCCCAATTACTCAATCAGAATACTTCTTCATTTATCTCTTTGGTATAAATTGGTACTGCCAACTTCAAACGACACCGATAACCGATAATTTTATACTTCTTGCAGCCGATAACCGATAATGTCAACCGATTGGGTTTGTGACACGGTATCAGGGGAGGGGGGCGCGGGGAGCGGGGGGTGACACCGGAGTTGGCAGGTCCTCTACTACAACCACTACGGCGTTCTAGAGCCTCAGCAGCGTACTACAGCCTTGGCAACACTCGGCAACGCTCGGCAACATTCGGCGGCGCAACTATTCGAATATCAAAATTATTATCCCAATACCACCACAACCGACCAATATTCCCATATTCGTATGTCTTCTTCTGACACGGTAAACAAAGTCCACACTGGTCAGTGCCACGCCATGCTGCTTGTTTTCTCTGCCCGCGCAGTCTGATGACATCACACACGTGCGACAGTACCGTCAGGGAGGGGAGGGGCTGAGGAGCCAGGCATGAGCACAAACCACAACACACAGACCAACGGCAAAAACCAAGATTCAAGGTCTTTATTATCAGGTCATTTTTTTATTATCAGAATGACGTCATAATTGCCGATACTGACCGATAATTTTCGGGCGCCGGTATTATCGTGCATCCCCAGTATAAATCAACACAAACTCAAAAAAATGTGCAGTTTAGTAACAAAAGTTCCTTCCTCAGTCAGCGCCTCCTGACACTGACAGACTGACCTTTTTATAATAAATTATGTTTTATTAAATGTTTTATTTTGATTTTTTTTATTGTAAAGCAACTCCTTTTTTGAAAAGGTGTCATTCTTCTTCTAATAATAGTAATAATTTAGTGGAATAAACCTTCAGAACTAAAACTACATGGTGTCACGGCCCTGGCCCGTGTTTGTCTGGGGGTTTGGGGGATAATCTATCCTGTGCGGCTGCTCCTCCCTCCGCCTCTCGTTTCAGGTGCTTGCCTCCTCTTCCTCCTCCTTCTGGTCTGCGCTGCGGCTCCGCCTGTTAATCAGTGCGCGTACTACAAAAGCTGGGCTGCGTGGGGTGCTCAGTCTCTTCTCTCCTCTCCCGCTCTCCGCCGTTCCCGTGGGCCCGTGGGGCTGGTCCGGTCTCGCCCTGCTGCCGGCTGGCTGCCGCGCGGT
This sequence comes from Dascyllus trimaculatus, assembly GCA_024666655.1. Taxonomy (NCBI): domain Eukaryota; kingdom Metazoa; phylum Chordata; class Actinopteri; family Pomacentridae; genus Dascyllus; species Dascyllus trimaculatus. The sequence goes on along the minus strand of CM045448.1, from coordinate 5,391,292 downwards.
TCATCACGCCATGCACATTTCGGTTTAGTTATCCTATGTTTGCCTTAGTATGATTTCCTTATGTTGTTTAAACATCCTTACTTTGTAAATAAACTTTCACTTTTGTGCACGTTAACCCGACCTGCGTCTCCCTACTTGTTGCGACCCAGAGCCAGTCGTAACAAATGTGGGGGCTCGTCTGTAGCTAAGCGTTCTCCAGTCACGTGTGGCAGACGTGAAGGAGAACGGTAAGAATCCGCATTATGCTTTGGTTAGGTTTACTTTTGTTAAACTTTGTATTTGCCGTGTTTGTGTAACCCGGTTTGGTTTGAGCGCTTACGTATTGGGCAGGTTTCTGTTTCGGCTTTGTGCATTTAAAGGTCCTGTTCACGCGTTTCGATTGGTGGGTTGTGGGGTTTCCCTCTCTCGTCATTGCCCTTATATGGACAGGTTGGTTGCGCTCTTGTCGGAGATGCGGTCGGGCTGAGGCCCGGTTAGTTTGAGTGAGAGCAGCTGTTTTCGTCCATGGCGTTGGTCAGCGGTTGCTGAGTGGAGACTACGAAGGAAGGTAAGTGTATGGCTTGCAATGCGCACTGTGGTTTAAAGGTGGGGATTTCCTTGTAGGTTTAGCGGCTTTCTCACAAGGAGATTGTCTGTGTTTGGGGGGTTTCAGGGACGGAGGCAGGCGGGTTGTAGCTTCCACTTTCCTTTTCCCCTGTCATCGGCTCGGGGTTGTGTACAGGGCCGTCTCTGGCCGCTGTGAGTAACACTGTAAGTCCCACCGCTACGTCTCCAGAAGGCTAGGGGGGGAGTTAGAACAGGGACTTTTGAGCAGAATAGCGGGGATCCTCGTCTTTATATTAGTGTGGCATTGGTAAGTTATCACGTGTTGTTCTTCTGTCGTCTCCAGGTGTTTTGTGTAGCCATGGATGAGGCTGTTAAAAGTTTTATTGAGTCTCCTTCTGTTAGCAGTTTGGATAGCTGTACAAAAAGCAGCTTGTTCTAATTGGTGAACATTATAAAGTTGATGTAGGAGACCAGAGGAAGAATTTGGATTTTGTTAAGGAGAGTTTGAAGGCGGGATTAATTGAGCAGGGAGTTTTGGAATCTGCATCAGCTGCGTCAGTGTCGGCAGGTGGCACTTTAACTTTTGAGCAGCAGAAGGAGTTGTTGATTATGCAAATGGAACTTGAGAGATTGAGGAACGCAAATAGACCGGTAAGAGATGGTAGAGAACGCCAGTTTGATGTTTCACAAAACCTACGTTTGTTACCCACTTTTGATGAGTCAGATCCAGACACTTATTTTAATTTGTTTGAGCGTATCGCAGACTCTAGGGCTTGGTCTGATTTAGATAGGACTACGTTGTTGCAGTGTGTGCTTACTGGTAAGGCGCGGGAGGCGTTTTCTGCACTGAGTGTAGCTGACAGCAGGGTGTATGCTACAGTGAAATCTGCAGTCCTGAAAGCCTACGAGCTGGTGCCAGAGGCATATCGCCAACGTTTCAGGTACAGAAAAAAGCTTGATTCTCAGACTTACTCAGAGTTGGTCCATGATCTGACAACTGCTTTCAATCGCTGGTGTACAGCTTCTGGGGTGACCACGTTTGAGGGTTTGTGTGATTTGATTGTGTTAGAACAGTTTAAAAATTCAGTTCCTGAATGTGTTGCCACTTATGTTAATGAACGAAAGGTTAAGACTCCACCTGAAGCAGCAGTTCTTGCAGATGAATATGTGCTTACACACAAAAGTCATTTTGAGTCAAATGGTGACATGCGCAACGGAAATGAGTTTTCCTTGAGGCACAGTAGGTCATCTGGGGGGTTCACCCACAAACAGGGTAGGTCGCCTGGAACTTCATTTCAAAGGTCTCAAAAGTTTGGTCAGGGAGGTTCTAAGCCACCAGTTACTGCTAATACTTGCCGGTATTGTTTTGTTGAAGGACATTGGAAGAAAGACTGTCCATTGCTTAAGTCTAGGAAGTCAGGACAAGTCAAGCCTGTTGTGATGGCAGCGCCACTTACATCTTCTGTCCACCAGGGTGCGCCTAGTGAACTCAGGGTTGAGCTAGATCCTCAGTCTTCCCAGTGTGACTTCTCAGCTTTTATTTCAGATGGTGTTGTGTCCTTAGTTGGCAGCAACCAACAGGTCCCAATCAAAATTTTGAGAGATACTGGTGCTCTGGATTCGTTTATTTTGGAGTCAGCTTTGCCTTTCTGCAAGCAGTCAGATACTGGTAGCTGTGTCATGATTCGTGGTATGGGTCTTGTTCCATTCTCCTCCCCTTTACATAAGATCAATTTAACTTGTGGTTTGGTAGAGGGCAATGTGGTTGTTGGTGTCCGTCCTCAGTTGCCAGTAGAGGGAGTGCACCTGATCTTGGGGAATGATCTAGCAGGCAGTAAAGTGTGGGCAGATGGTAAGCCGGCCATGTTTGGAAAGCAATCGCTGGTGCCCCCTACAGATTTTTCTCCAGGTTGTAGTTTGTCACCTGAGATCTTTCCAGTTTGTGCAATTACTCGTGCAGCTTCTCGTGTGAAGGAGAGTGAGTCTAGGCCTGAAGATCTTGAGTTGCCTGTTAAACTTCAGACAGAGCAGCTAATGGGTTCTAGAGGTTCACTAGTGGCAGAACAAAAATCAGATTCATCTTTGGTTGATCTGTTTGACAAAGTGGTCCCTGATTCAGCAGTGAGAAACAGTGCTCAGTGTTATTTTTTGCTTGACGGTCTTTTGGTGAGAAAGTGGATTCCGTTCACTGATCAGAGTTTGGGAGAACCAGTCTTCCAAATTGTTGTTCCTACTACTTTGCGGCAGAAGGTGCTACAAACATCACATGGTGATGTGGCAGGTCACCTAGGTGTTCGTAAAACATATGAACGCATACTACGACATTTTTTCTGGCCACGTTTAAAGCGCGACGTAGCTCAGTTTGTTAAAACCTGTCACACTTGTCAGCTCACCAGCAAGCCAAATCAGGTCTTAAAGCAGGCACCGTTGCAGCCAATACCAGCTATAGGCCAACTTTTTGAGCATCTTGTTATTGATTGTGTTGGGCCCTTGCCCCGTTCTAAGTCCGGCCATTGCTATCTGTTAACGGTTATGTGCCAAGCGACTAGATATCCTGCTGCTTTTCCTTTGCGCACCATAACTTCAAAGGCTGTAGTTAAAGCGTTAACTCAGTTTATTTCTACATTTGGTATTCCGAGAGTCATTCAGTCAGATCAGGGATCTAACTTTACTTCTCACATGTTTGCTCAGATTCTGAAACAGCTCAAAGTTACTCATAACAAGTCGACAGCGTTCCATGCTCAGAGTCAGGGAGTTCTTGAGCGGTTTCATCAAACTCTAAAATCTTTGCTTCGTGCGTATTGTACAGAGTTGTCTGCTGATTGGGAGGAAGGTTTACCCTGGCTGCTGTTAGCTGCGCGTGAGGTAGTGCAGGAGAGTACGGGTTTTAGTCCCAACGATTTGGTGTTTGGCCATAAAGTGCGTGGGCCCTTGGCAGTACTGCAGGATGGTTGTCTACCTGAGGAGCCGCCTCGGAATCTGATTGAGTATGTGAATGGGTTCCGGTTTAAGTTGTATCGGGCTGGTGAACTAGCAAGAGAGAAGTTGGAATGTTCTCAAAAGAAAATGAAAAGGAACTTTGACAAGAAGACAGAGTTGCGTGAGTTCAGTCCGGGTGACAGAGTACTGGCTCTGTTGCCATTAGTTAACTCGCCTTTCCAGGCAAAATATTATGGTCCTTTTACAGTGCTGCGCAAGGTTTCAGATCTGAATTACTTAATCGAAACCCCTGGCCATCGTAAAACTTCAAAGTTGTGTCATGTTAACCTTCTGAAGTCTTATCATTCCCGTGATCCAGGTGTGAATACTTCAGCTATGAAGTCAGCATTAGCTGCTGTGCCGGTGACTGGTTCTGGCAGCTGCAGTGCGGAAGAAGAAGAGATGGGAGTAGCTTCACATGAAATTTTAAGAGGTCGTTTAAATAACTCTCGGACTTTGCAAAATCTTAGTGCTCTGCTCAGTCATTTAGATGCTGAGAAGTGTGACGAGTTGGCAGCACTTATAAATAGCTATCCTGTTTTGTTCTCTGATACCCCAACACGAACACATTTGATTGAACATGACATTGACATCGGGGATGCTAAGCCTATCAAACAAAAATTTTACAGAGTGTCTGAGGAGAAAAAACAGCAGTTGGAGTCAGAGGTGCAGTACATGTTGGACAATGGTATTGCGGAGCCGTGCTTTTCAAATTGGGCTTCACCTTGTCTCCTTGTCAAAAAATACGACTCAACACTCAGACCTTGCACTGATTACAGGAAAGTAAATGGTGTTACTAAAGCTGACGTTTTTCCTCTTCCCAGAATGGAGGATTGTATTGATCAGGTTGGTTCAGCGAAATTTGTAAGTAAATTTGACCTCCTAAAGGGTTATTGGCAGGTACCCCTTTCCAAGAGAGCTCGTGAGATTGCTGCTTTTATAACACCTTCTGGTCTGTTTTCTTATAATGTGATGCCTTTCGGGTTGCGGAATGCTCCAGCCACCTTCCAGAGGTTGATGAACCTGGTCGTCTCAGGTCTGGTAGGGTGTGCTGTGTATCTTGATGATGTTGTCATCTATTCGGATACATGGGAGGAGCATGTCCGTCGTGTGCAGGCCCTGTTTGAACGGCTGGTGTGGGCCAGGCTGACGGTTAACTTAGCCAAGTGTGAGTTTGCTAAAGCAACCGTCACGTACCTTGGTAAGGTGGTAGGGCAGGGTTTTGTCCGTCCAGTGGAAGCCAAGATTCAGGCTGTGAAGCAATTTCCGCAGCCAACCACCAAGAAGGAATTGATGCGCTTCCTGGGAATGGCAGGGTACTATCGGGCTTTTTGTAAGAACTTTTCGGTAGTAGTGTCCCCCCTGACCAATCTGTTGAAGGCAAAAGCTGACTTTATCTGGTCCATTTCTTGTCAAGAGGCTTTTGATTCAGTTAAGGCTCTGTTGTGTTCCGCGCCGGTGTTGGCGGCTCCAAGTTTTGGCAGGCCTTTTAAATTGCAGGTAGATGCCAGCCAGGTTGGCGCCGGGGCTGTGCTTTTGCAGGAAAACGATGAGGGTGTTGAGTGTCCAGTTAGTTTTTTCTCACGTAAATTCAATAAGTATCAACAAAACTACTCTGTTATTGAGAAGGAGGCTCTTGGTCTCATTTGGGCTCTACAGCATTTTGAGGTCTACGTTGGTTCAGGTCTGGCCCCTCTGACAGTTTTCACAGATCATAACCCACTTACGTTTCTGAGGTCATTGCAGAATCCCAACCAGCGGCTCATGCGTTGGGCTCTGTTCTTGCAGCCATATAATCTGGATATCAGACACATCAGTGGTAAAAACAATATTATTGCTGATGCTCTTTCCCGTGCTCCATTGAACTAACATGTTCTTGTTCCTTTGCTTTCCTCTGCCTGCTGTCTACTCTTCCTCTTAAACTGCTTCCCTTGGTACCAGGGTTGCTGAGCTGTTGGGGGGACGATTGGTTGGAGGTTGCAGGGGCTATGTTCTGGGGTTGGGATAGTTTGCTGTCTAATTTGGTCCAGTTTCTGTTTTTTAACTGTTTTGATCCACATTGTCAGTTTTGTCCTGGACCTGGAGGACGCTTCATCTGTGCAGGTGTCGGTTTCTGCTGCCTCTGCCCTGTTCCGCACTCTGCAAGCTGCCATTTCATCTTCTGTGATGGTGCTGGTTCCTGGTGCTAAGATGCCCTGATAGCCTGTGTCTCTTGGGTTCTGACTGACCAACGCTCTGACAATGTTGTTTCAGCCGGACACATTGTCTAGCTCACCAGAGGTAATTGGATCGGCTGACTAGTTCATGTCTGGGGAGATTATTTTTGTGAGAGTCGTTTGGTTCAATCTGGACCAGCCTCTCTGTACATGTGTAAGCGCCGTATTCCTCTCAGCTAATTTGAAACAACTGACTGTATTGGGTTTTCTTGGGCCCTCTTCGGGTCCCTTTTTGTAGGGGGGGGGTGTCACGGCCCTGGCCCGTGTTTGTCTGGGGGTTTGGGGGATAATCTATCCTGTGCGGCTGCTCCTCCCTCCGCCTCTCGTTTCAGGTGCTTGCCTCCTCTTCCTCCTCCTTCTGGTCTGCGCTGCGGCTCCGCCTGTTAATCAGTGCGCGTACTACAAAAGCTGGGCTGCGTGGGGTGCTCAGTCTCTTCTCTCCTCTCCCGCTCTCCGCCGTTCCCGTGGGCCCGTGGGGCTGGTCCGGTCTCGCCCTGCTGCCGGCTGGCTGCCGCGCGGTTCATCACGCCATGCACATTTCGGTTTAGTTATCCTATGTTTGCCTTAGTATGATTTCCTTATGTTGTTTAAACATCCTTACTTTGTAAATAAACTTTCACTTTTGTGCACGTTAACCCGACCTGCGTCTCCCTACTTGTTGCGACCCAGAGCCAGTCGTAACAATGGACAGAAAGTAGCATTTTGTGTGGGAAAAAAAACACATAACCATATTTCATTTGTTAGAAAGTACTGTCTGGGTGGCACAACCCTTTGAAAACATAACTTGTTCTTTAGAAAGTATTAACGAAGTGGAGCAAAGCTTTAAAATCAAACCTCATTTATTAGAAAAAAAACTATCTGGTTGGGATAAATCTTTAAAATCACAAGTCATCCGTTAGAAAATAGTATTCGGTTGGAATAAACCCTTAAAACTGTAAGTTCTTGGACAGGAAGTAGTATTTTGGTGGAGCAAACCTTTGAAACCACAACTTGTTTGTTAGAAAGCACTAACTGGGTGGAACACATAGTATTCAAGAAGGTTAAATACTAATAAAAGTCCAAATAAATCTTGAAAACTATGAGTTCTTGGAAGGAAAGTAGTATTCTAGGAGGACTATCCCAATGTGTCTGAACATGAACCAGTGGTGCGTTCACTGACCTGCTGTGGGATGCTGCTGTACCGGGAGTCTCTTCGCTCTGCGTCCTCCTCAGGTTCGGTCGGTCCGACTGGAGAATCTCTGCAGCACAAACAACCATACAACACGTTCAGTTTGTCAATGAAAGTTGGAGACGCAGTGCTGATTAAATACAACAGTAACAGTTTATTTTGGTTGAATAAGTGCATTTATGTTTGCTTTAAGATTACAACTTCGTTTAAACTTTCCAGATGGAAGCACAAGTCACACATGAGTAGTTCAAAGACAGTCGGAAAGTTGGAAATTTGACAATTTTTTCTGTTTGTACACTCTCTGGCTCTAACGAATGCTGTAATTTTTGCCTTTCAAACTGTCCCGGTGAGTTTTGATCATCAGATGGTCAATCACGAAACACTTTCTGGATTGTTTTTTTTAATTATTTTATTTTATTATTAATATGTAAATTAATCAAATTCCTCTCAAAAACATCTTTAATCTCACTTTTTATATCAACGTCCATCGCTGGGTTCATTTACAACAGTACCGCCCGTACAGTATGGTTTAAAATGAAGGGCTTCGAAAAATGCTACCAAGGTATGAGTAAATCAAAGTTATACATGTGGTGATGTATCGTTATGGGATTGTCTTGCAATATACCGATTATCACAGTATTGCTGTTTTGTGGTAGCATCGGTTTCGTGAGCCATGTATCGCGTATCATATTGTGTTGCATCATATCGCATCGCGTATCGTATTGTGTATCGTATAATATCGCATCGCATCGTATCATGTATTGTATTGTGTATCATATTGTATCATATAGCATCGTATCGTGTATCGTATCGTATATCGTATCGCGTATCATATCGCATCGCATCGTATCATATCGTATATCGTATCGTGTATTATATTGTATCGTATCGTGTATCGTATTGTATAGTATGACATCGTGTCGTATCGCGTATCGTATCGCATCGTGTATCGCATCGCATCGTGTATCGCATCGTATCATGTATTGTATTGTGTATCATATTGTATCATATAGCATCGTATCATATCGTGTATTGTATTATGTATCATATTGTATCGTATGGCATCGTATCGTGTATCGTATCATATATCGTATCGCGTATCGTATCATATCGCATCGCATCGTATCATATCGTGTATCGTATCGTGTATTATATTGTATCGTATCATATCGTGTATCGTGTTGTGTATCGTATCGTGTATCGTATTGTATAGTATGGCTTCGTATCGTATCATGTATCGTATCGCGTATCATATAATATCGCATTGCATATCGCATCGCATCGTGTATTGTATTGTGTATCATATTGTATCGTATGGCATCGTATCGTGTATCGTATCGTATCATAACATGTATCGTGTCGTGTATCGTATTGTGTATCATATTGTATCGTATCGTATGGCATCGAATCGTGTCGTATATCGCATCGCGTATCGTATCGTATGGTGAGGCACTCTGTGATTCCCACCCTTCGTGCAAACAGCATATGATTTCGTTAATTTTCTAGATGGAACCACATATCATTTATGAGTAGTTCAAAGACTGTGGGAAATGTGGAAATGTGGGAAAGCTGAAAAGTTGTTGATTTTTTTTCTTTTTTTTCAGTTTCTGGCTCTGATAAATGTCATTTTGTGGAGTTTTTTTTTAAAAATATAAACATGCCTTTCACACCCTCTCAGTGGGTTTTGGGGTTCAGAGGGTTAATGCAGAGTTTTTTCCAGGAAACATTATGACTTAGAAACACTTCGGTGGCCTGGGTTGCCCTGATTGGCAGCATCCCCAGTCTGCTCTGGGACCTTTGCAGCAAGCCATTCCCACCTCCTTCTCTCCAGTCACTCCTGGCATCTCTCTGCTGTCAACGTGTAATTAAGGCATAATATGTCAAGAAAAAAAAAGCAGTTTTGCCAATATGACCTTTTAAAAACGCTGGCTGAGACTTCAAGCTGAAGCTCTCCGAGCAGCTCCTGGGAGGATTCACCACTCTGAACGCTCCCCAGAGCCGTGCAGAAAACGAGAAAGTGATCACAGCAAGGCTTAGTCCGCTCTGCGTTTGTGAAAAAATAATGAAACCCATACTGAGCTGACGTGTGGCGATGCGAGTACAGTCGGCGGTTTAATGGAGACCATTCATCCCAGTCCGTGCTGTACAGTCTGCTGGTTTGTGTGGTCTCGGCGGTGTGAGGGAATGTGCGACCATATAGTGCCGACTGTGACTGGAAACCACACGCCTCTAACATGCTTTTCATTAACACTCACTTTCTCCTTCGCAAACACGCCGCCTTCCCGATGGCCTCGAACGGCGGCCATGTTTGCGCGCATATATATGCTGCTATCTAAAGCAAAGCAAACAGCTAAGTGAGTCACACATAGAGCGCTGTTTGGCCGCTATGAAAGGGCTTCTTGTGCACAGACCCGGTGGACATGCAGAAAAATAAACAGCGGTCTTGAGGAGAAACCATTGTGTCATAGCCCCGCTCTCTGAGTTCATCACCCCCCTCCCCTGGTAATGGACGGGTCTAATTACCGCTCTGGTGTGTGTCTGCGTGAAGAGTGTCGACCTGCAGGAACGTCGCAGCGACTAAACTACAGCAAAAACAACAGAGGGCACGTTTAAGTCGAGCAGCTGCTGCACATGAGGTGGGCACTCTGGGTTAACCTGAGCAGGACCACTGAGACTTTAAAGTGCACTTCTACTGTTTCGCTCAGTTTTGTTTAATATTTTGACCATTCGAGTGTAAAAGGGAGTAGCATGCGTCTGCAGCAGAGGAGGCTGCATTGTCAGGACCACACTTCTAGGACCCTTGGCTTTCATTATCTCTTTATCGGGTCAGATAACATCTTTGGAGACAACAACTCCAATTGGGAGGTAGATGTTTTAGCTCACAGACAGTAACAAAACCTTCAAAACAACATTTAATTCACTTGAAATGACCACTTGTGTGGAATAAATCTTTAAGACTCGTTCAAAAAGTACATGTTAGGTGAAAAAAAAACATTTAAAACCATAACCTATTAATTTGAAATGACTATTTGTGTGGAATAAACCTTTAAAATTATAATTTGTTAGTTAGAAATTCGTATTTGTTTGGATGAAAGCTTCAAAACTACTTCAAACAAACCTCTAAAAGTAGAAGTACTTGGCCAGAAAAGAGTATTTTGGTTGAATAAAGTAAATAAATAATGGAATAGATGCTTAAACTTGCAAGTACATTGACAAAAGTAGTATTTCGGGCGGAATTAACCTTTAAAATCACAACTGGTTATTCAGAAAGCAATATCTGGGTAGAACAAATCTTTGAAACTACAAGTACTTGGACAGAAAGTGGTATTTTAGACGGAATAAGCCTTTTAGACCATACCTTCTTAGTTAGAAATGACTATTTGTGTCAAACTAACCTTTAAAACTTTAACTTAATAGCTAAAAATTATGATTTGTGTGGAAGTACTTGGACAGAAAGTTTTTTTAGGGGGTCAAATAAACATTTAAAACCACACCTTGTTTGATAAAAATTACTATTTATGTTGAACAAAAGTTTTAAACTGAAGGTACTTGGACGGAAAGTAGCATTATGGGTGGAATAACTGTTTAAAACATGAATCCAGCACTTCCACAACCATGTAATACTGCAGGTGGCGCTGTTGCGACGGACAAGGGTCCTAGAAGTTCAGTCGTACAACTGTAGTCACAAAACTGTAGAAAGAAAATGCAGAGGAGGCAGTTCTGTGTTGGCAACCAATGAGCACTGTGGGAGTTTAGCTAGCAACGGGCACCATGACAAAGACTTCTGTGGTGGCTAATGACCTCCGGCTAGAGCTATTGGATTTAATACAAAGTGTACCATCACAGATTGTGCTTAGACTTTACGGCATCTGTGTGGCAGCAGATTTAAACAGGATTAGATTTTTGCTGATACCAGTCAGGTTAAAAATCATCTTGTGACATCCTTAACACTTTAAGTCCGAGTGCGTCGTCAGCAACAGATTTCGGCAAGTGCAATTTAGAATACCGTAATTATGTCACGGTTTGCGCTCTCGGAAAAAATCAAACTGTTCCTGAAAGCTGAGAAGTTGTGCTTTCCATCCAATATGGCGTCATCACAGTAATTTCATTCGTGCTATTGAAAGTTTCATGTCTTCTCAAAAAATGGGCAAAAGCACTTATTCAAAGGACATTTTCTGACCCTTTTGTAATGAAAATAAGAAGAAAACACCAGGCGGACATTTTGAGGCTCAGGTCTTAGAGGGTTAAACACAACCTTCTTGTCCTCCAGGGTGCTGCCACTTTAAATGAAGCATAAGAAAAACACCTTTCTAATTCAGTAGCAACAAGGGTCACAGAAGTGCAGCTGTGGTCGTGAAACTTCGGGCACATAATGCCGACCGGAGGAGGCAGTTCCGTGTTGACAACCAGTGAGCACTGTGGGAGTTTAGCTAGCAACGGGCACCATGAAAAGGACTTCTGTGGTGGTTAATGACCTCTGGCTAGAGCTATCGGGTTTAATACAAAGTGTACATTCACAAGTTGGGCTCAGGCTTTACGGCATTTGTGCGGCAGCAGATGAAAACACAGGATTAGATTTTTGCTGATACCAGTCAGTTTAAAAATCATCTTGTGACGTCCTTAAACACAACTTTTTTGTCCTCCAGGATGCTGCTACTTCAAATCAAAGTCAAAGTCTTTTTTATTGTCAATACTGCGATATGTACAGGACATAAAGAGCATTGAAATTACCGTACTCTTCAAGCCCTCAGTGCAGACAGTAAACATTAGGTAAATAAAGACATGAAGTAAACAAAAATGAAGTATAACAGGTAAAACACCTTTCTAATTCAGTAGCAACAAGGGTGCAGTTGTGGTCGTGAAACTTCGGGCACATAATGTCGACTAGACGACGCATGTCTGTGAAGGTTCTCAGTCTGCCAGGTCATGGTTATCCTCGTAGTCTCAATTGTAGCATCTGGACTACGTTCGGGACTGCTAGAGGGCGCAGTTCCGTGTTGGCAACCAGTGATGCATTGTGGGAGTTTACCTAGCAAGGGGGACCATGACAAAGACTTCTGTGGCAGTTAATGACCTTTATACAAAGTGTACCGCTACAAACTTTTCAGTACCTGTGCACAAACAAAGGATCTAGATGTTTTTCAGATGCTGATCTTTGCCTTCCAGGGCGCTGCCACTTTAATTCAAGCCTAACGAGAAAAACACCTTTCTCATTCAGCAGTGACGTCCTCCTTGGCGGTATTCCTTCGGCATACGGCTACGATTCTTTGGCACATCCAGCCTGTTAATGCACAGAGTCGAGCGTGACGCGTCCAGGATGGCGAGCGTTCGTCACCGGGCTGGATGGCCTGAATGCGGCGAACATGTGGCTCCTGCTTCTGCCGGATAGGAAGTGAGTCTGCGAGCATCCAACAAAGTGTGCCAACATCCCCAGAGTTGAAACGCTCTGGCTTCTGTTTCTCACCATCCTTCAATATAAGGGTTTGTTTATGAAGGCCGCCACATGCATGTGTGTGTGTGTGTCAGAAAGGCTGCCAGGGGAAATGAGTAAAACCTCCAAACTAACAGAGCAGCGTTCAGAGCGAGAACACAGAGCGCCTTAACACCGACACACTCCCACCTTTATGCGCTTTATATATTCAGGCCTGCACACGCTCGCTGCAGAATGTAAAACACATGTACGTCTGCAGCTACACTCATGAGGCCATAAAACACACAAAGACAAGTGGCCTCGGCGTGGTTTCGGAGGGCACACTCCAGCCCTCTGTGCGCTAACCTCACCTCCCCCCTCCCCCAGGAAAAACACATACATGCACACGTTTGGACAGGAAACCCCCTCCGCCCTCCCCGCCGCCGCTCCGGGATCACAGGAGGCGATTGTGCTGCCGAGCTGCAAGCAATGAGACTCAATTACGCAATTCTCAGAAACAAATTAGACAAAAGCGCCCCTGATGTCTGTGATTATGTGAGCGCAGAGTCTCCAAACAACGGGGAGGGGGGACTCTGTTCGTTGCGTGTTAACCTTTGGCCTGCGCACACGCTGGAATTACAGACACAGGTTTGTTTAACTGCACGGCGAGGGCCTCGTATTTAGCACAGGTCGGTTTACTTTTTTGTTATTTGAAACCCAAAAGTAAATTCTGCAAGATATATAGAGATTGTTTTCAGACCAGAGCATCTAAACCCCTGTGAACACCAGTTTTTGTGCTCCTACCAATGAGTCCACATCAAACTAGCAAAAAACTGGAGCCTTGTCTTGTCAAACTTTCCACACATCAGATTCTACCGATGTTAGAGCCTCGGTATTTTAGCAGAAATATGGATCTACCCATATATATATATACCTTACAGGAACTTTCTGGGGCCACAACACCACCCTCCATTGACAATTCTGCATCTTTCTTGCATTTTGAGCTCCAATAATTTAAAATGTGCCCTCTGCTGGAGCCGTTCACGCTGTAGGAGTTTTATTTCCGGAGATATCGAGGCTTTAAAAAGATGGACACGTACCAAATTCTCAAAATTCAGCAAAAATATTTTACAGATCTTAGTTTTGTGTCCCGAATAACAGCGCCACTACCTGATAAAACACTGATTAATCCAGATATTCTTCACTTCACGTCGTAAAGCTTCGTTTACTTTTAGAAGAATAATGCCAAGACTTTGATAAGAAGACTAATACCTGGAAGTGCAGCAGGTTAATTAGCTTAAAATAGAACTACAGCGACATCTACCAGCAACAGACACTTCATTAATAATAAGGACGTTACTGATTAATCATTAATCAATTCATTTCCATTAATACTACAACAGATTAAAAACATACAAACCGATACATCAATCAAGACATGCATGTCAGTAAGTGTGTTGCAGATCAGCTGTAGTACCTGGTTGTTCCACCAGGTGGAGCCTCTTACTGTTAAATACTGTAGAGACCAGACGAGGCGTCACTCAGACTACAGTTCATGTTGACCAGCAGAGAGCATTGTGGGAGCTAGCAATGGGCACCATGACAAAGACTTCTGTGCCGATTAATGACTTCCGAGCAGCGCTAACCTATTTACGACGAGCTGAAGTCAACAAGGAGAGAACAGCTGATATATTCAAGCAATTTTTGCAGCAATTCAATTAATTCAATTTTATTTATATAGCGCATATTTACTACATAAGTCGTCACATAGCGCTAAACATTGTAAGAAAGAACAGGAAACAGAAAACCCAACAATTCAAAGATGTTTTTGGATTCCCTATGAGCAGCAATCAGCGACGGTGGGAAGGAACCAAAAATCCCCTATGGTAGGGAAGGGGGGGGGAAACCTCCGACAGAACCAGGCTCAGGGAGGGTGGCCATCTGCCTCGACCGGTTGGGTTGGGAGCGGGGAAGAGGAGGAGTCACAAGTTCGTCCTTGACAACAGATCTCTCAACACATGGAAATGTGTCGAATGACGGCTAATCGATCATTGATTCATAGCGGCAATTGCTTTTTCGTTGAAGCTACTGACTTCTCAACTCAGGCTTTCCGTCCTTCCCTTCTTCTATTTGTGTGCTCCTGTTTCATTCACTACAAGAAATGACAAAAACACCTCTAAGCTAGTGACCAACCAGCCTGCGAACTCCAGGTTTTGCAGTGGATTTCGATTGTGCAGTGAAGCAGCACTTGTAGCTTTTTCAGTGGATCACCCCATCCTAGATGCAAGTTATTCATTATAACACTTCCACCTGTCGCTGTTAAGAGGCAACACTCGCTTAGCTCCACTCACAATGATAGTGATTAAAACATATACAAACTAGAAAAGCACTCAGAGAGCGCATGCCCCCAACACAATCTCACAATTCACATATTTTGTATGGAAAGTTCTACCGACAATGCGGCCTTCACCCCATCCGACCTAATGAACAGGCGCGGCCTCTAGCGCGGCAGTTCCTAACAGCCTCCCAGCTTCTTGGACAACCGGAGATAAGAATGCCGGCCCAACCGTGCGTATGTCGCTCAGGAAGGAAAGAGAACTCCGTCACTGTCGCTGTCTGTCGCGTGGAGACCCAAAATGTCATGTGGTCAGAGGGGGTTACCCCAAAAACAAGAGTGCCCTCTGGTGGCTTTTAGAGTAAACCGCATTTAATTGTCCACCCGGTTACACTTAGATTAAAAAACATCCTGGATCCAGACAGTGATCCGGATCAGTCCCAAAATGTCATCATTTGTTCCTTGTCCCATTTCACACATTTCCTGAACATTTCATCCAAATCCATCCATGCGTTTTTGAGTTATTCTGCACACAAACAAACAAACAAACCAACGCCGGCCATCACATAACAAGCTAACAAGCCAGACTGTTTTTACCCCGTTAGCAGCATGATACCAAGGTGCAGCCACAATATTATGTTCTACAGAATGTGCTTAAAAAGCGAAACTACCGCAGTGAAAAGGAAAACACTAAGAGGTTTGATTCCTGTAAGCGCCACCTTGCATCTTCCTGCATTTGAAAGCCGCCTAAAAAGCCTACAAACTCCTCCACCGTGACCCCCTCATCAATCACCGGTGTTTTACCAGCACACCCGGCCATCAAAACCTCTGTGTATCCGACTCTAACCTAAATCTAAATCCAACTCGCCCTCTGCCCGGGTGATTTTTTTCTTCTTCCTCATCTCGCCGTCCTCACCACACCTCCTCTTAACCTCTGCTCACATCTAAACAGTCACAAAGAGACACATTTACGGCGGCCGGGCCGATACTGCAGCCCTGTGTCCATTCAGCTGCACACACTGCGGCTCTGTGAGGCCTCTCTATGGAAGGCCTTGTGTGGATGTTGTCACGCCGAGGAGATGGATGCACGGACCTGGCTTCGGCTTTAAGAGCAGCTTAAGAACAGTGTATTTGCTAAAACCACACCTAGTCCGTGCTTCCAAACCAGAAAAAGGAAGGCAGAATGTTAGCGGAGAGCCTGGAAGCGAAAAATAGTGTCGACGGAGAGCAAATAAGAGCGCGGAGGGTTTGAATTCCCTCCTCCTGCGAGCTATGAAATGACTTTTATATCGGTTTGGGAGCAGAAACACGTGAACACTGGTAGAAACTCTGCAGCTGTAGATTCTGTTGGTATTAAGTTTAACAATATTCTCGACATGTTGTTCTTGGCAGGACGGGAAAAACCTCTGGCACGCTAAACACGGTCCAAACCCTCCACGAAAACTCGGGCTTTGCTGAAATGAATAAATACACATATAGGCTTACACTAAGTGTTGTCAGGAGTGACACAACGCAGCGGAGAAACTGAAGCTGGAGGCAAGAAAAAACTCAAACCTTCCACTTTTCTGTCCTTTTTGTTTCGCTTCAAACCGGGAAGAGCAGATAAATAACGACAGAGAGACATTAAAAAGTAACTGAAGGTTAAAACAGCAAAAGTGCAACAGACTTTAATTTGAGTTTTCTCTGTCAAACACAAATTTACCTCATAAAAAGAGGCCTGAAGCAGTGATTTCTGCCTTGTGGATCACTTCCAGTCAAAAGGGGGTGTATTGTTTGTGTCTAGAAAATCGCATTAATGACTTTTATTGGAAATTACAAGAGATGGCTGGTTAGGTGGGAAAGCTATTACAAATAAACCATTGAAATTTTTGGTACAGTTGCTCCTCGATCATCTCTGACCAGCTTAAAACGTTTTGAAATCTTACCTTGGTATATCAAATATTTTCTAGGATAGAATCTTTTTTAAAAACTGCCCGTCGACCCTCTTTCAGCAGGTTTTTGAGACTGTTTGAACGACATCTCAGGAACTATTAGAGATAAAAACCTGAAATTTTCACTGTTATTTCTCATCATGTCAGTGATTCAGAATGTCCAATATCAGACTAGTAGATCATCTCCGATCATGTGAGACTTGAAATGAGAGGGAAGTTTCTGGAGATACTGAACCCTAAATATGGCTTTTCTGGGCGCTTTTGTGAGTGAAAATAGAAACATTTCCAGGTCCAAACTTCTCAAAATAAAGCCAAAATATTTTACAGAACTTAGTTTTAAATAACAAACAAGTGAACCGTGACAGCAATGAAGACTCGGACTGATGCTACGGTATGAAAAGGGCACCATAATGAATCCAGATTATGGATTCTGTCCTACAAGCAGTGATCAGATGTCCAATAAATATGAAACTAACTACTACATATGAACTGTTCTGATTTATCTTTCATCCTAAATAAATCAGACTGACGTCGTTTCATCATCAAATCCTCGTAAAATCAAATAACAACAATATTCTTCTGTGCAGAGGTGCAATATTGTCAACGTGTAAAAAAAAGAAACATCACAGGTCAACAGAGTGTTAATTCAAAGCCCTGTGAGGAGGAGGAGGAAGAAGAAGAAAAGAAGACGAAGAAGACAAAGAAGAAGAAAAAGAAAAAGAATAGGAAGAAGGTGTAGAAGAAAAAGGAGAAGACGTAGAAGAAGAGGAGGAAGAACAAGAAAACAAAGGAGAAAAAGAAAAAGAGGAAGACAAAGAAGGAGAAAAAGAAAAAGAGGAAGACAAAGAAGGAGAAAAAGAAGAAGAGGAAGAAAACGTAGAAGAAAAAGGAGAAGAAGTAGAAGAAGACGAAGAAGAAGAAGATGCAAAAGAAGAGGAGGAACAGAAGAAGAAGAGGAAGATGTAGAAGAGAAGGATGAGGAAGAAGGAGAGGAACAAGAAGAAGAAGACGAAGAAAAGAGGACGAAGCAGAAGAAAAAGAAAAAGAATAGGAAGAAGGTGTACAAGAAAAAGGAGAAGACGTAGAAGAAGAGGAGGAAGAACAAGAAAACAAAGAAGAAGGAGAAAAAGAAAAAGAGGAAGACAAAGAAGACGTAGAAGAAGAAGACGCAAAAGAGGAGGAAGAAGAAAAAGAAGAGGAAGATGTAGAAGAGGAGGAGGAGGAAGAAGAAGAAGAAGAAGTAGAGGAAGAGGAAGAGGGAGAAGAGGAGGAAAAAGAAGAGGAAAAAGAAGAAGAGGAAGAAAAAGAGTACGAAGCAGAAGAGGAAGACGAGGAAAAAGAAGAAAACGAAGAGGAGAAAGAAAAAGCAGAAGAGAAAGAAGAGGAGGAGGAAGACGTAAAGAAGAAAAAGATGCAAAAGAAGAGGAGGAAGAAGAAGAAAAGAAGAAGAAAAAGAAAAAGAATAGGAAGAAGGTGTAGAAGAAAAAGGAGAAGACGTAGAAGAAGAGGAGGAAGAACAAGAAAACAAAGAAGAAGGAGAAAAAGAAAAAGAGGAAGACAAAGAAGACGTAGAAGAAGAAGACGCAAAAGAGGAGGAAGAAGAAAAAGAAGAGGAAGATGTAGAAGAGGAGGAGGAGGAAGAAGAAGAAGCAAAAGAGAAAGGAGAAGTGGTAGAAGACGAAGAATTAGAGGAGGAGGAACAAGAAGAAGAAGAAGAAGTAGAAGAAGAGGAAGAGGGAGAAGAAAAGAGGAGGAAAAAGAAGAGGAAGAAAAAGAGTACGAAGCAGAAGAGGAAGACGAGGAAAAAGAAGAAAAGGAAGAGGAGAAAGAAAAAGCAGAAGAGAAAGAAGAGGAGGTAGAAGACGAAGAATTAGAGGAGGAAGAAGAAAAGAAGGAGAAGAAGAAGAAGAAGAGGAAGAGGAGAAAGAAGAAGAAGCAAAAGAGAAAGAAAAGTGGTAGAAGACGAAGAATTAAGGAGGAAGAAGACGATGTAAAAGAAGAGGAGGAAGAAGAAGAGGAAGAAAGACAGTTAAGGAAGTTAAGTCAGTTGAACGTGGCAGTGCTGGCTGAATCAGCAGTTAGCATTCGTATTTAGCAGTTAGCTAAATGGCAGCTAGAAGTTTTGTCCTGTTTTTTGACAGTCAACATGTAAATTAATACTTTTTTTCAGTGATTTTCGTAAAACAACTTTAATCTAAACCAGTAAACCAGGACCGGGTGGGTTACTGTGTTTTCCTGTTAGCATCTGTTAGCTTCTCTCCTGCTCTCTGTGCTCATTAAACTGCATTTTGATAACAGCTGAACTCACAATAAAGATGTTCTCATTTACACATTTTACTGTTTCTTTTGTCAGACAGCAGAACGAGGATAAAACAGTGACTGGAACTCTTCCAGACGACATGCTAACCAGCTATCGCTTCATTGTCAAGCTAAAATACTGATTTTATAACGTCGTCTGACAAACTCAAGAAACACAGGAGTTAAAACAAATAAAGTGTGCTGAGAATTCAAACATACTCCCATGTCAAATGATCTTTAGAGAGAACGGTAACACACTAATTCACGTCAAAAAACAGCAGAGTCTTCTTCCTGAAGGGGGCGGGGCCAGCAGCAGAAGAGCTGCATTTAAAGCTTTAAAGAAGAAGAGGAACAAGAAGAACAAGACGAAGAAAAAGAGAACGAAGCAGAAGAAAAAAAAGAAGAGGAAGAGGAGAAAGAAGAAGAAGCAAAAGAGAAAGGAAAAAGTGGTAGAAGACAAAGAATTAGAGGAGGAAGAAGACATAAAGAAGAAGAAGTAGCAGAAGAATGCGAAGAAGATTAAGAAGAAGAAGTGGTCTGTTTTTAAAACGCTCATTAGGAGGGTGGACAGACACAAACATGGCCTGAACAAACACATGGATGTGTTCATAAACAGCCTGTGTGGTTTCTGGCAGCTTCGCTCAACATTACAGAGAGACAGGAAGGGAAAGAGTGAGAGAAACGCTCAATACTGTGGTCGGTCGTGTCCCAATAAACCGTCTGGATGTCTGTGGGAAGGCTGTGTGTGTTCACGGTAATAGAACTGGTGAAGCTTCTACGTCTCAGCTCTCTGAATGCACTGAGGTGTGTTTACTGTTACTGGACCTCAAGAAGCACATTTAGGCACAACATTAAGGTTCTGCTACTGTTTTGTGCAACTTCACATCACTCCATCTCTGAGGCACTTTTTACTCCACTACTTTTGTCTGATAGCTGCTTTCCAGTCACCCAGTAGAAGCCAAGTAATTTAAAATTTGGTGATTTTGAATTAGAATTTTTCTGCTAAACTGAGAGACTCTGAGTTTCTGAATGGTTTGAGGAAATGTCCTGCTCCTTAAGATGTATAAATGACTTAAAAAATACCCCATTTGTATTGGAAAACTGGATTTTTAAAAGACACGCGAGTCTCAAAGAACAGCAACACGACAAACACGTGATGATCTTGTAGAATCACTAGTATGTTAACTACATCTACAGCAGTAGGAGGCAGGTATTGATGCATTAATGCAGCAGTAATATGAATCAAAACATAATTTACAGCAGAAAAACCCATTTAGGGAACATTTTTCCTGCTGAATAATTACTTCTACCTTCGATTCTTTCAGTCCATTTCGCCGATAATGCTGACATACGTTTACTTGAACCTCAAAACTATCGCTATCAGATTCGGAAGGCATGCTATTTTTTAAAAAACCACCAAAATGACATTATTTATCAGAGCCAGAAACTACAAAAACAGAAAAAATCAACACATTTTCAATTTTCAGATAGCTCTTGAACGAATTATGTCTGACATGCGGTTTGGTAATGAAAATTAATTATCAAAGCTAAAAATGGTAATAAAATTCCATCAAAATCACGTGACTCTACATGTCATCTTTAAATATTCGCCAAAAATAAACCGTTTGCTCTGACCAGATTCTGTAAAAAGCTAAAAATTCTGGGCTTCTTGATTTAACCGTGAAGCCATGACTGACTCAGTTGCGATCAACAGTCACCTGACAATAAATCAGAGAGCTTTCAGGTTGAACTGCAGGCAGTGTTTCCACAGAGCGACTGAGAGGAAAATCAAACCTGCTGGATCAGTAAATAAATGCAACACGGCTCAGAAACAGTAAACAGAGGAGGAAGTTGTTGGAAGATACATCCAGCATGAAGGAACATCTTTATAGAGATGATGAAGTTTCAAATGCTGCACTTTCACTTGTATTTTCACCACTTTTGCTTCACTAAACCACATTTCCTAATATTTATAATTCATTTTCTGAGCTGCGGCCCTTATTCTCCATTTAATCTCCATCTTTCACTACATCTTTTAGTTGTTCTTTACTCCTCCAGGCCTCGGAGGGTCCATAAAACATGAGAATGAGCCGCCCGGACGGCAGCGATGTGATGCATGTGCTCATATGTGCTGGTGTTGCCGTGTTGCTACCTCCACCTCTGTGAATGCTAACGTGTGTGCTGAAGGCGGGACTCACTGTCGGCCGCCGTGCCGCCATTGGGCAGCGAGCCCAGGTCAACAACCATGCCGTCCAGGCAGACGTTGAGCTCTCCTCCCGCCACAACCGAGCCTTTGTTCTCCGTCTGCAGCACCAGGCTGAGCTGGACGTTCTCCACTAGAGGGGGGAAGAACCACGGAACCAGAGGGAGGAGATGGAGGAGGGAAGGGAGTGAGAGGAAATCCTCGGTTAGTGCAGGAGAACAGTGAGAAGCCACAGAGTAGATCATCATCCACCCAACCTTCTCATATCCTGGGGTGGAGTTTATGTTGTTTCATGTCTATAATTTAAGTTATTTACAGTTTCACTCACATTTTCTTGTATCCATCTGTTGATTTGAGCCTCGTCTTCATGGTTTTACCCTCCACTTTCCTTTAATCCTTACTTGGATGTGTCATTTTATTGTATCTGGTGGTGTTGTACTGATTTAATTTGAATTATTTCACCATGTTTAACTAAATTTCTCCATTTTTTCTGTTGTTTCCTTCTTTCCTTTTCTTGCCCTGTCTGTAAAGCACTTAGTCAACTCTGTTTTAAAAGGTTCTACATAAATAAAGTCATTATTATGAAGTTATTTTTACTTTATATGTACTGAACCTGCCCAAGTATTGATGCATTGATGGAGTAACTGGAACAGGGTTGTTGTTTTAATCTGTTATTGCTGAACAGGAGTGTTCTGTGGCGCAGCTCTGAGTAAAATTCTTTAATTTTATTTCATATCGTGTTTTAATTTGCTTTAATATTTAAATTTTTAAGAAAAAAATCTGCACGTTTAGTGTTGCATAATGCACATCCAAGAATTTATGTCATATGTTACATATATGATTATATAAGACTTTTACATAGTTGAACGTGGCAGTGCTGTTTGAATTAGCAGTTAGCATTTAGCAGTTAGCTAAATGGTAGCATCAGCACTGGTCACTACCTGGAGCATCTCCTAAACGGGCCTGGGTCAGTTGAACGTGGCAGTGCTGTTTAAATTAGCAGTTAGCATTAGCATTTAGTAGCTATCTAAAGGTAGCATCGGCACTGGTTACTACCTGGAGCATCTCCTAAACAGGCCTGGGTCAGTTGAATGTGGCAGTGCTGTTTGAATTAGCAGTTAGCATTTAGCAGTTAGCTAAATGGCAGCTAGCAGTTTTGTCCTGTTTTTTGAAAGTCAACATGTAAATTAATACTTTTTTCAGTGGATTTTAGTAAAACAACTTTAATCTAAACCAGTGAACCAGGACTGGGTGGGTTACTGTGTTTTCATGTTAGCATCTGTTAGCTTCTCTCCTGCTCTCTGTGCTCATTAAACTGCATTTTGATAACAGCTGAACTCACAATAAAGCTGTTCTCATTTACAAATTTTACTGTTTCTGTTGTCAGACAGCAGAACGAGGATGAAACAGTGACTGGAACTCTTCCAGACGACATGCTAACCAGCTATCGCTTCATTTTCAAGCTAAAATACTGATTTTAAAGCGCCGTCTGACAAACTCAAGAAACACAGGAGTTAAAACAAATAAAGTGAGCTGAGAATTCAAACATACTCCCATGTCAAATGATTTTTAGAGAGAACGGTAACACACTCTAGTTGATGTTAAGAGAGAGTCTTCTTCCTGAAGGGGGCGGGGCCATCAGCAGAAGAGCTGCATTTAAAGCTACAGACACTGAAACAGCCTGTTCAGAATGAAACTAAAACCAGGAGTTTCACAGTAATATTGGAATATTTGTGGTAATTTGAGGCTACAAATGTACAAAACATGTCCTGGGAACATGTGAGACTTCTATTAATTTACTAAAAAGGGGCTCAATAAGGGACCTTTAACTCACGGTGAGTTTGTCAGATGATGTCGGGGTTATAAAACCTTGCTAACATGTATGTTTTGTCATTCTCCTGTGTGTTTTCTTACTCTTGCCATCGTGGGTTCTCAGCGTGTCCAGCAGGTCGATGGTGGCGCTGCCCAGGAGCTCCTTCCTCAGAGTGTGGCAGCTCCACAGCTTCAGGTCCAGGCGACTCTGAGGCGTCACATTACTGACAAACACAAGCGAACACGCCTTTTACACGACACATCACTACTGAAAAATTAGAGTTTAATGCTTAATAAACCACATTTTTCCAGCTAAACTTGATTTAAATGTATTACAGTGGTGCTTCCTGGATCCCTGTGTGATGCACTGGGTTTTGTGTTGCTATGCAGTCGTTTCATGAATAAATTAAGGTTTTATTAAAGGTCTTACAGGGTGAGGTCTTCGTTCCACTGCAGCTCCAGGTGTCCGCTGCGTTTGCCTGTCTTTTTGGTTTCGCTGGTCAGACCGTCGGCCGTCACCTCGACGAAGGAGCTCAGCCGGGAGTGGCGGCTCGGCAGCTTCGGAGACTGGGGCTTCGCTGACACCACTGTAAACAAACAAACAAACAAACACATGAAGGCACGGTGGGGTTCTGCTGCTGAAAACGGGACTGGAACTGATAATAATGTCTTAAAAACACAAAAATATTCAGTCTAATATCAACAGTGCAAAGAAAAACATCACATCTTCAAACTGGAGGAGCTGGAAACAGAATATTTTTGGTGTTTTTGCTTCAAAAAAGGGCTCAAACAATCTAATAACCAACAAAACAATATTAAAAATCGCTTTATTTGTATAAAACCATATGAAAACAAAGGTACAAAGTGCTGCACAATAAAATAAATGTCTAATTAGACGAATAATGAAAATAAACTCAACAAATAAATAAAATTACAAGCGTCCAGTAGTCGAGTTTTTCACTGCAACAAAGAGCGTTCCAGTGAAAAGATCATGATTTATAATTATAAAAGTAACCTGACAAGGATTAAAAGTTACAGTTCAGACCCAGTAATGTTATTTAAAGTGTGATTTTAAATGAACAATTTATATATTCGGGACTAAATCCTACGAAAATTACACCAAACACGACTTTACTTGACTGTATTACATATTAAGACTGAGATCTTACAGTGTTATTAATTATAGGGAATAATCTAATTAATGTAATAAGAATAAAACACACTATGGAATAATAAAATATGGAACTCAACCTAAGTAAGATAAATACTGTGGCTCAAACAGTTTGGGGATGGACCTGACAAACTTTGCGGATATATGCAAATAATGGACATGTGTATATATATTTAATATGTCTCCACTTAAAAATATTCTTTAAAATAAAGATAGGTGTAGATTAATTTTCTGTTTGATCAGTTGGCCACTGATTGCAGCTCAATAGTGGTACTTGAAGCGAACAAACTAAATACAATAAGGAAAAAAGTTGTTTAAAGACTAATAGTAATGTATTATTTTACAATGTGTAACTATAAAGTTAATAGGGCTGGTTCGAAAAGCAACATCAGCGCTCTGGATATTCGGATCCAATAATCGGCGAATATTTGATAATGGCAGGTCGGCGTTCTACAGCCTTGGCAGCGTTCGGCCACACTCAGCGGCATTCGGCCACGCTCGGCCATGCTCGGCGGCGCTGCACACGACTATTCGAATATCAAAAATAATAAGAATACCACCACAACGAGCGAATATTCGGATATTTGAATATTCGGGACCAGTCATAAAAATTAAATGTAAATATTGCATTTCTTTAAACAGATATTTGGCATTTTTTTAAATAAAAATGATGAATTTAAAAATACAAAAACACTATTATTTTAAATAATAATTATATAATTATTAATTATTAAGTCAACAGTGGAAAAAAAACAGGACAAAAATGTAAATAGAGTCCACATAAAACATCTGTTACTAGGTAAATAAGAATTTTACAAACACTATTTTTAAATTAAAAATAATTTCTAAATAAAAATAATGTTGCTGCACTTAAATCAACTAAAAATATAACTAGTTTGTAGATATTTGCCGCTATTTGAAAGAGAAAAATATGCATTGTAGTGATTAAATAATGTTAAGTAACAGTTATTTTACAGATATTCCCTGTTTTGTTAAATTACTGATAACATCTGGTAAAATCACAGAAAAAAAAACGTACAAGTCAAAGAAAATAAGTTCAAATCAACTACATCTGTATAATTTATGTGGACACATCTGTTTGATTAATCGACTAATGATTGCAGCTCTAGAGCGGTACGTGAACCAAATAAACTCAACGCAATAATAAAAATAAATTTTAAAAACAGACAAAAAACTAATAGTAATTTATTCTTTTACACTGTGTAACCATAAAATTAAATCTAAATGTTTTTCTGTTTTGTTTTTTATACAGATATTTGCCATTATTTAAAAGAAAAATGTGTTTGCTAAAGACTGAAAAATGCCAGTGCTTTTTTGTTTAATTTAATAGTTTAAAATTACAAAAAAAAAAAAATTTAAATAATTTATTGAGTCAACAGTGCGAAAAAAACAGGACAAAAAGGCAAAAATTTTTAATTTCAAAATAGTTTTCACAAATACTATTTTAAAATTAAAAATAATATTTAAATAAAAATAATTTTCTGTAGTTAAATCAACTAAAAATATAATTAATTTACAGATATTTGCTGCTATTTGAAAGAAACAAATCTGTATTTTAGGGATTAAATAATGTTTAATAACAGTTATTTTACTGATAATAAGGAAATAAGTTCAAATCAAATACAAAACTATAATTTATGGAGCTAAACTGAGTCGAGTTCACTGATATTTGTTAAACTCTGTTTTCAACAGTCGTCTGGCTGCAGCGTTAAACAGCCGTACAGTCGATCCTTTATCTGGTCTCATGAGTCACTGTGGCCCCTTGTCGTCCTGTTAACCTACAGGGACGAATCAGAACATCAGCTTCTGTTTTATCTCCAGATGACGTCCAAACATGGATCCAACCTCTGGCTGTGCTTCAGGAGCGACTCTGTCTGCAGCTGAAGTTCAGCTCAGTGGCTCATAATAGTCTGATGTAGTGAAATCAGAGACTCTCCGTCCATCAGCAGACGACACAGTATTCATTATTTAAGACTATTAAACACCAGGTATGCTCAGTACTTCTAACCTGCTTGTACTTTTATCAGACCTTAACTTAGCTCAGCTGAGAAACAGTGACACGCTTTGATTTGTTTTTATCAGTGAAGAAGAAACCTTAAATACTTTACAGTTTAACCAGATTAAACCCTCTGTACTCCAAAACTGGTTCGAAACGCACCGTATATTCAAAAAATCACTAATATTACATCATTTATCAGATCCAGAAGCTGTAAAAACAGACAGAAGCATCAGATTTTCAGTTTTCCGACAGTCCTTGAACTAATCCTGACCTGTCGGGAGAATTAACCAAACCTAAACATAACATTTTAATTTTAAAAAAAACTAAAACTTCTGCAGGACCGAGAAAAAAGAAACTATTTAAACACAAATAATCAACACATTTGATCATCGAAGCTTAGAATCCTAATATTTAAGTAAAATTACAATATTTATTCAAAAAAATCACCAAAAAAAATCCTTTGCTCGAACTTGATCCTGTGAAAAGCAAAAAGCCATGCTATCTTTTAAAAAATCACCAAACCCACATCATTTATCACAGTC
Organism: Dascyllus trimaculatus; assembly: GCA_024666655.1. Lineage (NCBI taxonomy): Eukaryota > Metazoa > Chordata > Actinopteri > Pomacentridae > Dascyllus > Dascyllus trimaculatus. The sequence goes on along the minus strand of CM045448.1, from coordinate 5,364,661 downwards.
AGAAACTGTAAAAACATAAAAAATCTACATGTTTTCAATTTTCCGACGGTCCTCGAACTAATCATGTGTGGCATGAGGTTCAATAATTAAAATTAATCAGAGCAAGGCTAAAAACGGTAATATTCCACCAAAATAACTTGACTCTACTTGTCGTATTTAAATATTCAGCAAAAATAAACCGTTTGATTTGACCAGAATCTGAGAAAAATAAAAAATTTCAAGCTCCTCGGTGAAACCATGAAGCCACGACTGACTCCGCTGCGACCGACAGTCACGTGACAACAATTCAGAGAGTTTTCAGGTTGAACTGCAGGCAGTGTTTCCACAGAGTGACTGAGAATAATCAGTTAAATAAATGCAGCACGGCTCAGAAACAGAGAACAGAGGAGACAGTAGTTGGAGATACATCCAGCATGGAGGAACATCTTTATAGAGATGATGAGCAGAGTAGAGAGGAGAAGACTGGAGAGGCTGGAAACATGGAGATAGTTAAATATGTAGTGAAAAATGAGCCCACAGTGAGGAAAAATGTGGCAGAAATACAAAAACAAACACCCAGAAACTACCTGGAGTTCAGAGGGTTGAACTCAGAGGCATCACTGAGGATATTTAAGTCCTACAACCTGCTCAGGAGCTGACAAATACAAACATCGCCCTCTAGTGGAAGAAACACAAACAGCGTTTAGTTCCACCGGAGGTCGGTCCAGGAAAAAACGAGGCATCTTAAATCTTTAAAAAAAGAAAAAATCCCTGCCAAGAACCCAGAGTGTCAACACTGGAGGGAGTGTTCACACTGCCGGAAGCTTCCAGGACTTTTCCAGGACTTTCAATGCCTTCATCGTTCACAGCCTTCAAAAAAGAAAAAGGTGGGCTGGACTGGACTGAACAAAGTGGCCTCCTGGAAGTTTCTGCTCATTTTAAGTCACTGATTCTCATCAATGTTATCAGGAGCTCGACTAGTGGGGGGAAAGCTGCACTGTAAAAAAAAATTTACTGTATTTTTTGAACAATTTACTGGTATTTTACAGGGTTTTTTTTGTTAAAATCAGCAACATTAACCCTAAAAAATAATGTCCACATCAGAAATCCACATTTTTACAAATAATATTTTTATACTGTTTTTTTTTTACAACAGTTGACCTTAAAATTACACATATTGCTTTAGTTAAATCTGCATAAAATATTATTATTTACGGATATTTGCTGTTATTCGAAAGAAAAATGGGCATCTTTAGGTTTGAAAAATGGTTAAAAAAATTAAAATAAATTAGATCACAGATAATAAGCAGTAAAATCAGAGGAAACAATATTAATTTACATTAAAACTGTAAAATCCACATTAAAAAGTCCATATTTTTATGTATCATAATGCTGGACTGGATTTTTTTTTTTTGCATTTAAATCAGAAAAAAATATTATTTTCCAGACTTATATCAGTACTTGATAGAAAGAATAATAAATAAATAAATAAACTGGTAAATATTTTTAACTGGTAGTTTAAAACGTTTTCCTGTTTGGTTTATTTGAATTAATAACTGGTAAAATCACAGACAACAAAAATATTAATTCACAATTTAACCGTAAGAAGGGCTCAAAATTATAAATAATTATTATAAAATATTTTTTTGTGTTTTTTTAGAAATAGTATTTTTTTATTTTACAATGTGTAAGAATAAAATTACACCATTACTATATTTAAACTAGCTTTTCCTTAAAACATATATTTCCAGTTTTTAAAGGACTATTATGTATTTTAGGGACTAAAACTTTTTTAAACTGCTATTTTACATATTTGTCCATTTTGTCAAATTACCGATGACAAGAAAAATAAACAGAAAAAAACATATAATTTTTCTATCAATAGTAATTTGTTCTTTTGCAACGTGTAACCATAAGATTACGGCTTTACTGTATTTAAATCAGCTAAAAATGTCACTATTTTACTGGTATCGGTCGTAATGTTAAAGAAAAATTATGTCTATTAAGCACTGGAAAAATTGCTTAATAGACATTTTTTAAGCGTTCTGTTAAAACACGGATAATATCCAGGAAATATAATAATTTGCATGTTTACTGTTCTTTAAAAAAATGGCCAAAATTGTACATAAAAAAATAAATAATAAATATTCACATAAGAAAATCTGTATTCTTTTATAAAGCGTGTCCACAATTTTTAATTTTTTTTAATTGTTTTATTTAAATCAACTAAACATTATTATTTAACTGATTTTTACCTTTTTTTTAAATTCTGGTAATTTCCTCTTTTACTATGTGCTTTAAATTACAGCTTTACAATATTTAATTCAGCTCAAAATATCAAATAATATCATCATTTTTATTTATATAAATTATGTGTAATATTATAAATAATAATAATAATAATTAGGGCCACAACTGTAAATACTGTGCACATAAAACATTGATATTCTTCTACAAAGTGTGATTAAAAAATTACAGCTTTACTATATTTAATTCAGCTAAAAAAAATTATACAAATTCTGTAAAACAGTATTTTCACGCTCACTGCAAAAAAAAAATAAAAATAATTAGGGCTATTTTTATTTCTTTTTTATTTTTTTTATTTCGCTGTTTTTACTGTATTTTTCTGGCACGTTTGCTGCCAGATTTCCTGCACCATTTTTTACAGTGCAGACTTTTTATTCCTGCCTGAGTTTTGCCGGTTTGCTCGCCATGAATCACGGCAGGATGAAGAGACCAGCCGACAGATCAGGACGGTGAATAAGCGGCGACCGTCTGTTCGGCTTCCTATCGCTGATCGACCGACTGACGAACATCTGGAACAGCGAAACGTGACTCATGATCTGTTCTGTGGAAACGAGGAGGAAGCGACGCCGAGAGGCAGAGCGGCAGGAATGAAGGAATGGAAGTGGGTTTGACACAGTGACAGGAGGAGGACAAAGGTAGACGGTAACTGAGAAGGTGAGTCATGAGCAGAGAAAAACAGTAAGAACAGTAGAAGATAGAAGAGGAGAAACAAAGACTTTTAGACGTCTATAAAGGAAAACAGAAGACCATGAATCTACCGTCACTCCAGCTGATTCCACTGCTTCATGTGGAGCTAACTGATGTCAAACAAGTCGTCTGAGTTTCTGCGTTTGGTTCAAAAAGTCCAGTAGAAACTTTACAAACAGCAGCTGAACAGCCGACATGTAGATCATCTAAAATCAGCAGCAAAACCATCACAAAAGCATAAAACACGACCACAAAAAGGTGCAAAGTCACCAAGAACGGACGCAAAATGACCACAAACAGACACGAAATCACCACAAAGGCTCAAAATCACCGCAAGAAGTCACAGAAATCACCACAAGAAGGACTCGCAACCACAAAACCACACAAAATCAACACAAGAAGATGCAAAATGACCATTAAAAGGGACAGAATAATACAAAAAGATGCAAAATCACGAAAACAAGATGCAAAGTCACGAAAAAAGACATAAAATCACCAAAAAAAGACATAAAATCACCAAAAAAGACATAAAATCACCACAAGAAGTCACAGAAATCACCATGAAACCACACAAAATCAACACAAGAAGATGCAAAATGACTATTAAACGACAGAATAATACAAAAGGATGTGAAATCACCACTAAAAGATGCTAAATTATCATGAAAGACAGAAAATCACCGCAAGAAAATGTGCAATTACCACGAAAAAGAAGCAAAATCACCACAAAGACTCAAAGTCACAGAAATCACCACAAGACAATGTGAAATGACCACAAGAAAGACTGAAAACCACCACAAAAACATCCAACAAGACCACAAAAGGGTGTAAAATCACCAAGAACAGATGCAAAATGACCACAAACAGACATGAAATCACCACAAAGACTCAAAATCACCACAAAGACTGAAAATCACCGCAAGAAGTCGCAGAAATCACCACAAGAAGGACTCGCAACCACAAAACCACGCAAAATCAACACAAGAAGATGCAAAATGACCATAAAAAGACAGAGAATAATACAAAACGATGTGAAATCATCATTAAAAGATGCAAAATCACCATGAAAAAGAGGCATTAAAGTCGTATTTATATTTTTTAATAAATTATTTACAATAGCAATTTCCTTTTGACTGCAAAAAATAATAAATTTAATTCCTCTAAAAACAGAATATAATTTTTTAAATATATAAATTATGTATATTATTATTTTAATGTTGACTGCAAAAATAAAAAATAAATAATTAGGACCAAAACTGTAAAAACTGTGCGCATAAAAAAAAAAAATCTCTGTTCCTTTTCAGTGTGTGACTATTAAACTATTCGGCTAAAATATAATTATTTCACAACCAACTGGAGAAACGTTGGACGTGTCGATTCCACGTCTGTCAGTTTTAATAAAACAAATAAATTCCGTATTATTTTGATGGTTTTTGTTGTTTCCGTCCTCCTAACTGCGTCACTCTGCACAGATCTGTTCACCCTCCTCCTGTTCGTGGTCGTCCTGTTTCCATGGAGGTGCAGGACTTAACAAACAAACGCTCCTTGTCCGTCATGAATTCATCATTCAGACGTTCTCGCTGTGGGCTGGAGCAACTATGTGAACTCTGAGGCGACTGACTTCTACTGAGGAGGTCGAGGAGCTTCTGCTGAAGTCAGGCCTCCCAACCGTCGGAGGAAACAGACCTCAGAGGACTCAAAGTGAGAGTCGGGGAGTTCAGACGCTCATCAGTCGGACAAACTGGGTGTAGAATGGAAGCTCAAAAAAACCCTGGGAAGCCATTTTAAGGGTTCAGTATCTCCAGAAATAAAACTCCAACAGCCATGAAACGTGGTGAGGACACAGTCAGGATAGCTTCTAGAAGGTTTAAAGGGCTGAATGGATCCAGTGGAGGATAGATTTTGAGTTTTCCACACTGGAAAAATGGAATAAACGGCAAAATGTTCAAACCAGGCTGGTCTAGTGTCTCCATAAAGTTCCTGTAAGTGTTTATCTATGGATGGATCCATGTTTCCTCTTAAAAATACCATCTTTGGTCGACATTTCACCAACTTTTGAGGCTCTAACATCAGCAGAATTTGAGATTTGGCGCATATGGAAGGACAAAGCTCCAGTTTTTCTGCTTTTTTGACGTTACACTGGTCCAAAACAACCAAATGTGTCCCAAAGTATTCGAAATTCGTCTAAAATAAGCCAACATTTGTTAAAAAAAATAACTTGAAACTTGTCCAAAATGACTCTAAATGATCTAAAATGACAGCATAAAATAGTTATTGGCATTTTAAAATGGATAAAATTATCAATCCAGGCAGGTCTAGTGTCTCCATAAAGTTCCTGTAAGTGTATATCTATGGATGGTTGCATATTTCCTACTGAAATACCATCTTTGGTTGACATTTTACCAATTTATGAGGCCTCCAACATTGGTAGAACTTGAGATTTGACATGTATGGAAGGACAAGGTTCCATTTTTTCTGCTTTTTTGACGTTACACTGGTCCAAAACAACCAAATTTGCACAAAATGATTTGAATCTTGTCCAAAATGACTTGAAATTTGTCTGAAATGACTCAAAAGTCTCAAAAAAAGACTTCAATCTTGTCCTAGAAGACTCAAAATTTGTACAAAATAAGGTAAAGATGATTTAAAATGACTCAAAATTATCAAAAATAACAATAATTAATAATTGTTGGTCCTTAAAAATGAAAAAAGTGGAAAATGTCCAACCCAGACTGGTCTAGTGTCTCCATAAAGGTCCTCTAAGTGTATATCTATGGATGGATCCACGGTTCTACTAAAACATTTCACCAACTGTTGAGGCTCTAACATCAGTAGAACCTGATGTGTCGACTGTATTAAGACAAACTCAGCTTCATCTGTTGTTCAGGTTCAACATAAAGACCAGGACTGAAGCAGAAACTGTGATTCCAAAGGCTTCACATGCTGTTAGTTTCCTCTGTGAGGTTGTGGTGAGATGATGTATCTGTGCTGTGGTGGACGGATCAACATGTCTGAACTTCACGTCTCCGTCGGTTTGATGGATGGAATCAATATAAATGTTTACCTTTCAGGATGAGCTGAGACTTCTCAGAGGTCTGGACGCTGCCAGGTCGGCTCACGCTGGCTGCTGCCATGACATCACAGCTCTGCAACACAACAGACGCACAGCGTTACAACACAACTACAGACACACAGCGTTACAACACAACTACAGACACGCAACGTTACAACACAACCAGACACACAACGTTACAACGCAACTACAGACACACAACGTTACAACGCAACTACAGACACACAACGTTACAACACAATCACAGACACACAACGTTACAACGCAACTACAGACACACAGCGTTACAACGCAACTACAGACACACAACGTTACAACACAATCACAGACACACAACGTTACAACGCAACTACAGACACACAGCGTTACAACACAACCACAGACACAACGTTACAACACAACCATAGACACACAATGCTACAACAAACAATGTAACAACGCAACTACAGACACACAACGTTACAACGCAACTACAGACACACAACGTTACAACACAACCACAGACACACAGCGTTACAACACAACTACAGACACAACGTTACAACACAACCATAGACACACAATGCTACAACAAACAATGTTACAACGCAACTACAGACACAACGTTACAAAACAACCAGACACACAACGTGACAACAAACAACGTTACAACACAACCACAGATACAAAATGTCACAACAAACATTACAACACAACCAGACACACGACGTTACAACACAACCAGACACACAACGTTACAACAAGCAACGTTACAACACAACTACAGACACACAACGTTACAACAATGTTACAACACAACCACAGACACACAACAAACAACGTTACAACAATGTTACAACATAACCACAGACACACAACAAGCAACATTACAACACAACTAAAGACACACAACGTTACAACAATGTTACAACACAACCACAAACACATAACGCTACAACACAATCACAGAAACACGTTACAATAATGTTACAACACAACCACAGACACACAACAAACAACGTTACAACACAACCACAGACACACAACGTTACAACCACAGACACATAACGCTACAACACAATCACAGAAACACGTTACAATAATGTTACAACACAACAACAGACACACAACAAACAACGTTACAACACAACCACAGACACACAACAAACAACGTTACAACACAACCACAGACACAACGTTACAACAAGCAACGTTACAACACAACTACAGACAAACAACATTACAACAATGTTACAACACAACCACAGATGCACAACGTTACAACACAATCACAGACACACAAAGTTACAACAAGCAACGTGACAACACAACCACAGATGCAGAACTTCACAACACAACCACAGACACACAACATTACAACACAACCAGACACACAACGTTACAACCACAGACACACAACGTTACAACACAACCACAGACACACAACGTTACAACACAACCACAGACACACAACATTACAACACAACCAGACACACAACGTTACAACCACAGACACACAACGTTACAACCACAGACACACAACGTTACAACACAACCACAGACACACAACGTTACAACACAACCACAGACACACAACGTTACAACACAACTACAGACAAACAACATTACAACACAACCAGACACACAACGTTACAACACAACTACAGACAAACAACATTACAACACAACCAGACACACAACGTTACAACACAACTACAGACAAACAACATTACAACACAACCAGACACACAACGTTACAACCACAGATGCACAACGTTACAACACCACCACAGACAGACTGTGAATTTCTGTTGTACTTGTTGTAAACGGACAAAGACGGTCTTTGCTCCATCAAGACGTGTAACTGTATTCATTTTGTTTGTGCACATGTGGAGCATCGATGTCAACAAACTTTGTGTGTTTAAATAAAGTTTAAAACAACCCTTAACATGACAGTAAATGATGATCAGACAGACTCTCTGGTAGATCAGTCATGGAAAATGAGACCTGCACCACTCTTCTTCTCGCATCGAGCAGCAAAACAAGTTCTGGCAGGAAGAGTTCGAGTGAATCTGCCTAATTTCTCAAGACACTTCTGCATTCTGAGCGTCACAGCGTTGATGCAATGAAACGCCGTCGCTGCATGACCCTCCAGCGCAGAGAGATTTACCGTAAATGTGCTAAAAGCAGCCGCAGAAACATACCAGAGTACATCTAATAGAGAAACCATGATAAAGTGGAGTTTGGTGTGTTTTTGTTTTTTTATCGACATCACAGCCTTTTTTTCCCTTAAATCATAATGCAGCGTTATTAGAAAACAAAAACACTGGAATAACAAGTTGAAAATGTCGTCAGAATCTACTGAAAATTAAATCAGAAGCCTGCTCTGGGATAAAGCCACTGATTGATTAATAAAGAAGCAGCCTTTTACAGCCGTATTACCTGTTTTACAACAAGTAATACGGTAATATAACCTGTTTTACAAGCTCTCTGTCGACCTAAACATCATATTTTTCCACCGATCACAACTTTAACCACCTCACAAACAAATCAACGTGTGCACAAATGGATTTCAAAGCCTGTTTTCCCAATTTGTGAAGCGCTACTGCAAAATAAAAACATTCTATCGCAATAGAGGCTGCATTTTACTGCTCTGCTGACTATTTTATCAACTTTCTCATCATATTTTATCAGCTTTTCATCGATCACAACATCAGAACACACTGTGTAGAGAGAAATCAGCGAGTATTAAAAGGTAGAAATGTTTATTTATATCTGTATGTGTGTGTTACATGTATTAAAAGACCGTTCAGTATGTTTAAATACATGATTTTACTTTAAATGGGGAGGGTTTGTTTTGGGTTCAGTCCACATTTTTTGCAAACTGCATATTTTATTTTGTAGATTATATATTACAAACTATTTTTAACACCTCGCTTAAAGTCTTCAGGACGTTTTAATACTTCTGTGATTAATTGTGGTGTCAAAAATGTTCTAGATTCAGTGATAATGTTGGTTCTTGACTCGTAGAATCAATAAACGATCCATCTATCTATTACTGTTATATATTATATGTTATACTGGGGTGTTTCAGTGCATTCTTCCAGTATTGTGCAGCCTTACTGCAAAATAAAACTACCTAACCATGAGTAAAAGTTGTGCAATGAAAATTAGAAACACAAACTTTAGATTTTGCAGTAGAGCTGCGTGATATTAGGGGGAAAGGTTGTGGAACACACCTGTAATATAGGCGTGATGTAATGTTGTGATCAGTGGGTACAGAAAATAAATCACATTGCGATTGTTTCTCAAAGATGCACAACTTCAGGGTCTATTTTTATAATTCTTTTCCACTGGATAAACGATAGAAATGACGCTGGGGTTTCTGCTGCAGCCTGCACCAGCAAATATGTCCTCTTATATAGAAATCCAGTTATATTTAAGGTGGATTTGACCTCATGAAAGTCACCAGCAGCAGAGATTTGCTCCCCCCTAAGAGAAGCAGCGAAAGCCAAGAAACAACATCACCTTGAGCAAAGTCAGAGATGATGGAAGCTGCAGGATTTAAAGCAAAACAAACTGCACAAAGCCCAGCGACACTCAGCTGCAGTCCGCTGCTGCTAGTACTGATGTTTATGAACACTTCGAGGTGAAACTCTGAGTCTGAAGCTGCTTCCTGGAGGAGACTCTGCCACTTACTGCAGCATCAAGGTGACTGCAGCTGAAACCAGACTGACCTCAGAGCTGCGTGTCACCTGCCCGCAATCACAGCCAATAATCAGCTGTTTCATCCGCCAAACGAGCAGCTGATGTCTGCAGACCAACAGCTGAGAGCATCACAACAAAAGCATCTCCCCTCAACCTTGTGAAGCAGCTGAGCGGCCGCGCACAGATCCGCGACTCTGAGTGTCGGCAGGTGAAACTCCGCAGAAACCAGCGGAAGGCAGGATTAAGCTCCGAGGACACCGAATCTACTGCCCCCCGGGGTAAATACCCTTGGCTGCTGCGCACAAAACACAAACACGGAAGATGATCAAGGTGTTTCTGCATCACCGTCAAGAGCGGCGGAGAAAGCGCCGACACGTCCGGTCGTATTTTCAAAGTAAAACCAAACACTTCGCTGTTTTTCCAATGACTAATCAACTGCACGTAGCAAAAAGTAGCAATCAATCGCGTTGTTAGTACAAAACATGGGAAAAAACATCCTTAATAATGTCCTCAAATGTCTTGCTTTGACTGAAACCCCTAACATAATAAAAACACTGCAATATATAACAAATAAAACCATTAAATCTCACATTAAAGAAGTTCCAACCAGAAAACAGATGGTGTTTTTGCTTAAATAATAGAAAAACACCTACAAAATAAATTTTCTGCCATTGGTTTATTTAATTAACTATTTTTTCAAACAACTTCTCAGAAAAGAAGACAGCACTGCATCGCTCACACTCATTTTAAAGGCTGAACAATTTAAGGTAAACATGTAATTACATTTATTTCATTTTAAAAATACACTAGGAGACAGACTGCTTATGATAAGAGTTGTAACTGTGTTAAGTAAAGATAAATTATAACATTATAATAAAAAATAAACCCAATATGGTCCTTCTTGTAAACAATCTGACATTGAAACAGGTCAAATGGCTCAGCAGCACATAATAATAAGAATAAAAAATAATTAAACTGTAGATAATATATATCCTTAATTGCAGCTTTTCAATCTGCATCGTTTCAAATTGTGATCTGAACTAAAATAACTGTCCTGCCCCGTCTGTTTTCCCTATTTCTGTGGGCGTCTTTACTTCGAAGGAGACGCCGCGACGTTACCGCTCCGCCGCAGCTAAATGCTGCTAGCTTGACCCAAGAGAAGCTAACTGTTAGCCACCGAGCTTCGTAAGGGGATTTTATAAAAGGACAAGCCGATAAAACCGGTTCTAGTCAGCGGACAGCGACTAACGCCGCCTTGGTAGCTGCGTGGTTCCTGTGGGAACCCGCCGTACGCATTGACACGCTAACAGCGGAGGCTCTAACGGGATCTTTGCCGTACCTTTTTCAGCTGTGCTCCGCCGCTGTCGCTAGTGAACTTTCATTTCCGCCTCAGTGACGAAACCACGTGACCCTGGCTACGTCTTTCTCAGCGCACAAAGGATTGTGGGTCAGAAACTTGATAAACATCCCGTTTTATTTCACTTTACAAGCAGAAACAATAAAATGTACTGTAAAATAAATACCCAGGTATTTTTATACGCTATTACAGCAAAGAATAAAGCAGAATTGACAGAAATAACACGAGGAAAGTCAAATTTAATTCCACAAATTATCAAAACATCACAGCAAACTACTACCCTAATACATAATAGTAATAATAATCATTATTCTTGTTGTTGATATATAATTACCACTATTAATAAAAAGAACAATTATAATTAACAGTTATAATAACACTGTTTATTATTATTTACTTATAGTGTATTATTATGAAAAATAATAATAAACAAATAAAAACATAAGTATAACATATACCACTATATTATTATTACTATTAACATTAATATTATACACATACATACATATAAATTATAAATAAATTTAAATTAATGTATTGTTGTTGTTGCTGTTGTTGTTGTCGTCATTACTATTAATAACAACATTTTATTTGTACAACACTGCACAGTCAGCTCAAAGTGCTTTAACATTAAAAACTGAAATAAAATACAAAAGAAAATGTTAAAAAAAGAGGGTAAGTCTCAACAGAGCTTGTGTTTCTGATATCTTTGATAATAAATAATAATAATAATAATGACAACAATAAAAATAGTAATAATAATAATGATAATAATAACAAACTCGTGAAATAGACATCTATTTTGTCTTCTGTCTTCAGTGGTGGAAAGTACATTTAGTTATTTACTAGACTTAAGGACAATTTTAATTCACTTGTACTTTACTGAGTATTTCCATTTCCTGCTTCTAATTTTTCTGCACTACACTATAGTTCAGAGGCAAATATTCAAACTCACTAACTTCACAAGTTAACTGAGCTATTTCCACAGCTGGGTTGTTTGATGTGAACCTGTGTGAATCTCCAGCTGAGTGACGTCCAGCTGAACTCTTTGATGCTCTTTGATGCATGTTTAAATGTCACATGTCACCTCTGAGCACACATGACACACGTCTGTACAGGTGAGCTGCCACCACTGACACTCACCTCTTTGTCTTCTTCCACCTGATGACCTAAAAACAGAGGAGGAAGCTCATCTGCAGCTGAGAGGAACTGCTGCTCTGCAGTAAATTACATTCATTTAGCATTTTCCAAAGCAGCTGACATTCAGCCTCTGTTTCAACAAGATCTAAGGTTAGAGATGTTGTTAGGGGAGAAGAAACAGAAGTTCTGCATTCTGGTGAATCTTCATGCACCGATTTGTATCCTTTTTACATTGATTTATGATAAAAATGTCTTTATTTGTGGAGAGGATGCCTCAATAGGCACCAGGTGGCAATTCAAAGTATAATGGATGATGATGCAGTGAGGCTCTCAGACAATCAGTATTACTTTCAAGTATTTATTCTCCTGTACATCAGCTTTTAAAGCTTTATTCTCCCTGCTGAGTCAACACACATAAAGGCATCATTTCCTCTTATGTCCTCTTTAAATATACATGTGGTTCCTATTCATGTCATTTATTTCAATTTACAAACCCCTGAACTCAGTAGCTTAGATGTGCAAGTTTTCATTGCTCATGTTCAAGACTCTGTACATTCAGAACATTCGACTCTTATCTGTGTTTTGGGCCCATTTTTAGGAAGCCTGAACAACTCAACTGTGTTACTGAAGATTATTGAAAATAGGAATACAACACATATTGTCCACAACTGAATAAAACACTGATCAGATCCATCAGACCAGTTAAAACTGTTAACTAACAGTTGAAATCGTTAGCTAACAGTATGGCATGCAGTTGAAATACAGTAGTTAGCTAATAGTATGAAATTGTTTGCTATCAGTAAAGCTAACAGTCGAAATTGTTAGTATGGCAAACAGCTGAAATTATTAGCTAACAGTATAAATAAACAGCTGAAATTGCTAGCTGACAGTAGGGCTGACTGATGATATTGTTAGCTAACAGTATATATAACAGATGAAATTGCTAGCCAATGTTATATATACCAGTTGAAATTGTTAGCTAACAGTATAGCTAACATTTGAAATAAATAGTTAAGACAATGGATAAACAATAGAAATTGTTCATTAACAGTGTGGATGAACAGATGAAACTGGTCGCTAACATTATGGCTAACAATTGATTTTTTAGGCCAACAGTATGGCTAACAGTTGGAATTGTAAATTAACAATATGCATTAACAGTTTAATTGTTAGATAACATTATTGCTTATAGTTGAAATTTTTAGCTAACAGTTTGGCTAACATATGAAATTGTTAGCTAACAGCATATATAGCAAATTAAACTATTAGCTAACGATATACCAGTTGAAATTGTTAGCTAACAGCATGGGTAACATTTGAAATAAATAGGACAATAGATAAACAATTGAAATTGTTAGCTAACAGTGTGGATGAACAGGTGAAACTGGTCGCTAACATTATGGCTAACAGTTGATTTTGTTAGGCAAGTGTGACTAGCAGTTGAAATTGTTTGCTAAAAGTATTGGTAAACTTCTGAAATGGTTAGTAACATGATGAATAAACAGCTAAAATTGTTAGCTAACAGTATGGCTAACAGTTGGAATTGTAAATTAACAGTATAACAGTTTCAGTTGTTAGATATCATTATTGCTTATAGTTGAAATTTTTAGCTAACAGTTTGGCTAACATATGAAATTATTAGCTAACAGCATATATAGCAAATTAAACTATTAAATAACAGTATATATACCAGTTGAAATTGTTAGCTAAGAGCATGGGTAACATTTGAAATAAATAGAAAAATAGATAAACATTTGAAAATGTTAGCTAACAGTGTGGATGAACAGGCAAAACTGGTCGCTAACATTATGGCTAACAGTTGATTTTGTTAGGCAAGTGTGACTAACAGTTGAAATTGTTTGCTTCTGAAATAGTAACATGATGAATAAACAGCTGAAATTGTTAGCCAACAGTATGGCTAACAGTTGGAACTGTTAATTAACAGTATTCATTAACAGTTTCAGTTGTTAGATATCATTATTGCTTACAGTTGAAATTGTGGCTAACAGTATAGATAACTAGTTAAAACTTGTTAGCTAACAGTATGGCTAACAGCTGAAATTGTTAGCTAACAGTATTGGAATTGTAAATTAAAAGCATGGGTTAACATTTTATATTGCTAGCTAACAGTACGGCTAACATATGAAATTGTTAGCCAACAGTATGGCTAACATATGGAACTGTAAATTAACAGTATGGATTTACAGTTTAAATTGTTAGATAACAGTATAGGCTATGGATAAACAGTTAAAACTCGTTAGCTAACAGTATGGCTAACATATGAAATTGCTAGCCAATGTTATATATACCAGTTGAAATTGTTAGCTGACTGTACGGCTAACATTTTAAATAAATAGTTAAGACAATGGATAAACAATTGAAATTGTTAGCTAACCGTGTGGATAAACAAGTGAAATTGGTAGCTAACCATACGGCTAACATTTTAAATAAATAGTTAAGAAAATGGATAAACAATTGAAATTGTTAGCTAACATTATGGCTAACAGTTGAAATTGTAAATTAACAATATGAATTAACAGTTGAAATTTGAAATTGATAATTAATAGTATAGATAAACGTGAAATTGTTAGCTAACAGTATGGATAATCAGTTAAAACAGCTGAAAACTGAAAGTAAAGGATAAATGCTAACTAGATTAAACCAATTAAGCTTTAATTAATGATTAAAGAGCTTCGACCAAAGAGACAAAAGCAATGTAAGTGTAACTGGATGAAAGTAGATCAGTTTAAATTGAGAGGCGGTGCTGTGGTGAACGGGCCTGTGGGGTTACGTCACACGAACCGCTGCCTTAAATCATTCCACACAATCATTCCCTGTATTTCCTGATTGGAGCGTGTCCATGAAGCTTACGGTAAACGTATCTAAATGAGGGCCTCTTAACCGCATGTTGACGCAGCGACGCGGCGTCCAGGCAGAAACCTTATCTCCTGAGCAGCTGAATCACGTCGTTAAAGCAGGGCTGATCACAGCGACCAGAGCTTTACTGACTAACCAGACTGCAGCTGCCTCACAGGGCTGCAGTTCATCTGTCGGTCACACTAAATCACTCAGTTATTGCATAAACATTTGCCAGATGTGGAAGTGTAGTAGCAACATCCATTTATGAGTCTACAGAGGTACATATACATTACACACATATATATTGCTGAAGTAGTTGGAGATCTTGGATTATAACTCTTATCCTGACATCAAAATACATCCTCGGTCAGACGTGAGCAGCTATGAAATACAGCACTGCAGGAATTTCTTCCCACGACTAGCGAAGCTGCAGGAACACTCTGCGGTCTGGCGTCAGCGGTGAGGCTGAGCGATGCAGATGGAGGCCGATGTAGTGGTCGTGAAAGTAGGAGGCGACGGCCAGCGGAGGCCCCAGCAGCAGGCACAGCCACACCAAACCGTTGCCATAGTTTCCCTGGAAATAGTTGCCGAGGAAAACTGCAACCAGGAGCTGGAAGGAGAGGACGCAGTGTTAGCTCTGCACTTCATAATAGGTTGCATAACCAGCAGTGAAGGAGACAGGAAGGACACAGGTGATGTCGAGCTGGTAGTGTTGCATGATGCATGAGAATCTAGAGCCTTAAACAGTACATTTAGTTTGTCTAACACAAGTAAATGTGCATGAAACAAGCCCTAAAATTAATAAAATGTGAGCTCAGTCTGACATTAACAGCCTGTAGCTCCTCACAGGTAAATAATGAGCAGCTGCCATATTCTCACCTCAAACACCATCATGAGGAAGATCCACAGTCGACAGCTGTGCAGAGGCAGAGCGATCAGATACTGTGCAGAGAGACAGTAATATTATTATCCCCTTTCATTTATAACAGCTTTTAATGCTAATGCAGGAGGTGGAAACAGGCTATTATATTTATTTTTTTAACATAAATTTGTCTTTGCAGCATGTAAATGAATTAGTTTGCTTTGCATGACCTCACTCTCAGAACATTATTATTATTGCTCACTGGAGCTAACATCAGCCCTGATAGTTACTACAAGCTAAATAAGATAAGATAATCCTTTATTTATCCAACAGTAGAGAAGATTGCAGTGCTCCAGCAGCAAAGGGGATAGTGCAAAAACATCTGGACATAAGTTGATGTTGTACAGATTTGTCTGTATGTAGAAAATGTTGTACGAATGCCTCTAAATGTGGAAAATAATATTTCACTGGGTGATACAAATGTAGAAAATCATTGATAATGAGAATGATAATTGTGAAGCTAACAGTAGCTGTAGCTAACATTGTGTATCTAGAAGCTAATAGCCGCTAACTGGAGCTTATGGGCACTAAATGAGCTGGAAGAAGCCAACAGGAGCTGGAAGAAGCTAACAAGAACCACTAGAACCTTCCAACAGCGACTTGGACTGCAAAGAAGCTAGCTAGAGTTAATAGGAGCTTTCTTTAGCTAATATAGGCTAACAAGAGCCACCAGAAGATAACAGAAGATATCTGTAGCCAACAAGACCTAACAGGAGCTAAGCAGAGCTGAGTGAAGCTAGCTGAAGACAACAGAAGCTAACAGGAGCCACGAGGAGCTAACAAGAACCATTAAAAGCTACCAAAAGCAGTTTGGACTGCAAAGAGCTAACAGGTGCTAACAGGAGTCAAGTGGAGCTCACTGCAAAAAATAGAAGCTAAAAGGAGTGACCATGAGCTAATGAGAACAATTAGACGCTACCAAAAGCTATTTGACCTTCAAAGAAGCTAACTAGAGTAATTGGGAGCTTTCATATGAGCTAACAAGCTAACAGAAGCTAAAGCTGGAAAAAATGGACGCTAACAGGGGCCAGAGAGAGCTAACAAGAACCATCAGAAGTTACCGGAGGCTAATTAGACTGCAAAGAAACTAACTAAAGTTTGGGAGCTTTCTTTAGCCAATATGAGCTAATAAGAGCTTATCAGAAGTTAACAAAATACATCTTTAGCTAATAGCAGCTAAGCAGAGCCAATTGGAGCTAAGTGTAGAAATTACAAGACAACAGGAGCCAAAAAGAGCTAACAAAAACCATTAGAAGCTAACAGAAGCTATCTGGAGTCCAAAGGCGCTAACTATTGGGAGCTCTCTTTAGCTAAAATGAACTAACAAGAGTCACCAGAAGACAGCAGCAGACATCTCTAGCTAACAGGAGCTAACAGGAGTCAAGTGGAGCTCATTGTAAAAAGTAAAAGCTAACAGGAGTGACCAGGAGCTAACGAGAACCACTAGAAGGTACCAAAACCTTTTGACCTGCAAAGAAGCTAACTAGAATTAATGGGAGCTTTCTTTAGCTAATGAGAGTTAACAAAAGCTGTCAGAAGATAGCAGTAGCTAACAGAAACAAAATAGAGCCAAGTTGAGATGACTGGAGAAAACAGATGCTAACAGAGAGAGCTAACAAGAACCATTAGAAGCTACGAAAAGCTAATTAGACTGCAAAGAAGCTAACTAGTGTTAATGGGAGCTTTATTTAGCTAATAAGAGCTAACAAAAGCTGTCAGAAGATAGCAGTAGCTAACACAAGCTAAGCAGAGCCAAGTTGAGATGACTGGCGAAAACAGACGCTAACAGAGAGAGCTAAGAAGAACCATTAGAAGCTACCAAAACCTTTTTGACCTCCAAAGAAGCTAACTGGAGTTAATGGGAGCTTTCTTTAGCTAATAAGAGCTAACAAAAGCTGTCAGAAGATTGCAGTAGCGAACAGAAGCTAAGCAAAGCCAAGTTGAGATGACTGGTGAAAACAGACGCTAGAAGAGAGAGCTAAGAAGAACCATTAGAAGCTACCAAAAGCTAATTAGACTGCAAAGAAGCTAACTAGCGCTAATGGGAGCTTTCTTTAGCTAAAACGAGCTAACCCTTTTGAAAATCACTGAAAATATCTGTACCTAACAGGAGTTAAGCAGAACCAAGTGGAGAAAACTGATTACTTTTTTTGTACTGTGGCTTCAACAGAATCCAGTTACCTTTTCTGTATCTTAACTACATCCCATGTATTCTATTACTACCTGAGCTCCCCAAACATAAAAAATGGACCATAAAAAATGCATCCTTGGTCAGATCAGTATTTACGTCATGCAGCATCAGTCTGTACCTCACAAAGAGCAGCAGACATCAGGAAGACGAGCAGCTCAGCTTGTGATGAAGAGACTCTCCTCTCCACCAGTCGACTGTAAACATGTCTTTGTTCACAGGAAGAGAAAAGCTTGTAAGAAAAACTACCTTTTTTTCTTATTTATGTCCTCAAAATCTAAACATGACACACCTGTGAGACCATTTCTGAAAGGGAATATTCCAGTTCTCCCAGAAAGCGATCAAAGTCGTAGCGTTCCTGTCAACAGAAGATCATCTGCAGTTATCAAACGATTCGGCCAAGCATTTAATAGCACGACGTACATAAACTGTTCAGTTCAACTCACCACCAGTCTCCGTAAAAGTGCCGATCGCCGAAGCGCAGCAGCTCAGCGCAGAAATTCAGGTAGGAGTGGCTCAGAAAGAAGAAGAGGAGCCCGAGGAAGTGGGTCGGCGCCTGACAAGGAAATGTGTGTTAGTGATACTAAGACAAGGGGCGATCAGAAAGTCCTGGGACTGTTTGTGGTGCCGACATACAGCTGTTTTTTATATCATTCCAGGGAGCGTTACAAGCGTTGCAGGAGCACTGGGAGCTGTGCATCGCTGCACAAGAAGACCTCAACAGGAAAGGCAGCAACATTAAATCAGGTACTGCTGTCTGAGGACTTGTGCATCACACATTTAACAACAGACTCCGCTGTGTCATTTCCCAATATTTCTGCGTTATACAAAGTTTTATGTCTAGTTTTCATGCCTACACATAATCCTCCACCTGCTTCGTACTGTCGTCTTTATCACCGCCATCTGTGGCCACTTTCTGCATCTGTTCACATCCGACATCCACATCCTGACTGAAGCAGCATCTAAAGAAAACGTTAGAAGTCACTCACCACCAGTCCGACCAGGTGCTCCACTCTCATGGTGATGTCCATACCCTGAGTACAAGAATAAACATGTGGAACAGTGAATTCAACTGGGGTGGAAACGGTCATTGTTTTAATATTCAAAGATGGAGGATTGTACGTTCCACTCACAGAGAAGGAGTTTTCTGATCTCTGGAAGATGGGCTCAATCCACTGGAAGAGCAAAAAAATAAAACACACAGGTCAAGAAGTTAACAGGGAAAAGAAATAAAAGTAGAATTCCTGTGTAATATTTCAGTTTTGTTCACTTTGTTCCTGTGCACCATGAGATACTATATTTATATACACATTATACCAGTGTACAGATAATACTGATTGAACAAGCCGCTGTACCTGCTGCACAATGCCGACCATGATCTGGACAACGACCACCTGAAAACAAAAAAATGTGAAAATTAGTATTGGGTTCATTTTAGTATCCAAAAGGGAAATATGTAAATGTATAAATCTGCATAGAGCAGGTCGTCCTCAAGTACTGAGTGACCACAAAAGAATGAGACTAGTGAGGGAGGCCACCAAGACACCTATGACTCCTCTAAAGGAGTTACAAGAAGGAGACTAGTGAGGGAGGCCACCATGAGAAGGAGACTAGTGAGGGAGGCCACCAAGACACCTATGACTCCTCTGAAGGAGTTATAAGAAGGAGACTAGTGAGGGAGGCCACCAAGACACCTATGACTCATCTAAAGGAGCTACAAGAAGGAGACTAGTGAGGGAGGCCACCAAGACACCTATGACTCATCTAAAGGAGCTACAAGAAGGAGACTAGTGAAGGAGGCCACCAAGACACCTATGACTCCTCTGAAGGAGCTACAAGAAGGAGACTAGAGAGGGAGGCCACCAAGAGAAGGAGACTAGTGAGGGAGGCCACCAAGACACATATGACTCCTCTGAAGGAGTTACTAGAAAGAGACTAGTGAGGGAGGCCACCAAGACACCTATGACTCCTCTGAAGGAGCTACAAGAAAGAGACTAGTGAGGGAGGACACCAAGACACCCATGACTCATCTGAAGGAGCTACAAGAAAGAGACTAGTGAGGGAGGCCACCAAGACACCTATGACTCCTCTGAAGGAGTTACAGGAAGGAGACTAGTGAGGGAGGACACCAAGACACCCATGACTCCTCTGAAGGAGCTACAAGAAGGAGACTAGTGAGGGAGGACACCAAGACACCTATGACTCCTCTGAAGGAGCTACAAGAAAGAGACTAGTGAGGGAGGCCACCAAGACACCCATGACTCCTCTGAAGGAGCTACAAGAAAGAGACTAGTGAGGGAGGCCACCAAGACACCTATGACTCCTCTGAAGGAGTTACAGGAAGGAGACTAGTGAGGGAGGCCACCAAGACACCCATGACTCGTCTGAAGGAGTTAGAAGAAGGAGACTAGTGAGGGAGGCCACCAAGACACCCATGACTCCTCTGAAGGAGTTAGAAGAAGGAGACTAGTGAGGGAGGCCACCAAGACACCCATGACTCCTCTGAAGGAGTTAGAAGAAGGAGACTAGAGAGGGAGGCCACCAAGACACCCATGACTCCTCTGAAGGAGTTAGAAGAAGGAGACTAGTGAGGGAGGACACCAAGACACCCATGACTCCTCTGAAGGAGTTAGAAGAAGGAGACTGGTGAGGGAGGCCACCAAGAAACCCATGACTCCTCTGAAGGAGTTAGAAGAAGGAGACTGGTGAGGGAGGCCACCAAGACACCTATGACTCCTCTGAAGGAGTTAGAAGAAGGAGACTAGTGAGGGAGGCCACCAAGACTCCTATGACTCCTCTGAAGGAGTTAGAAGAAGGAGACTAGTGAGGGAGGACACCAAGACTCCTATGACTCCTCTGAAGGAGTTAGAAGAAGGTGACTAGTGAGGGAGGACACCAAGACTCCTATGACTCCTCTGAAGGAGTTAGAAGAAGGAGACTAGTGAGGGAGGCCACCAAGACTCCTATGACTCCTCTGAAGGAGTTAGAAGAAGGAGACTAGTGAGGGAGGACACCAAGACACCTATGACTCCTCTGTAGGAGTTAGAAGAAGGAGACTGGTGAGGGAGGCCACCAAGACTCCTATGACTCCTCTGAAGGAGTTGCAAGAAGGAGACTAGTGAGGGAGGCCACCAAGACTCCTATGACTCCTCTGAAGGAGTTACAAGAAGGAGACTAGTGAGGGAGGACACCAAGACTCCTATGACTCCTCTGAAGGAGTTAGAAGAAGGAGACTAGTGAGGGAGGCCACCAAGACTCTTATGACTCCTCTGAAGGAGTTAGAAGAAGGAGACTAGTGAGGGAGGACACCAAGACTCCTATGACTCCTCTGAAGGAGTTAAAAGAAGGAGACTAGTGAGGGAGGCCACCAAGACTCCTATGACTCCTCTGAAGGAGTTAAAAGAAGGAGACTAGTGAGGGAGGCCACCAAGACACCTATGACTCCTCTGAAGGAGTTACAAGAAGGAGACTAGTGAGGGAGGCCACCAAGACACCTATGACTCCTCTGAAGGAGCTACAAGAAGGAGACTAGAGAGGGAGGCCACCAAGAGAAGGAGACTAGTGAGGGAGGCCACCAAGAAACCCATGACTCCTCTGAAGGAGTTAGAAGCTTCAAAATTGAGATGGGAGAGACTTTTGTCTGTTCTTCACCAGTCAAAGTTTCATAGGAGACAAAGAGAAAGACTCTGTTGGAAAAAGCTCAGATTAAATCTGGACTAGAGTCACCAGAAGACATGAGGAGACTCTGAAGTCACCTGGAAGAAGGTTCTCAGACTAGATGCTATTTGTGCCGGACACCAAACACTGAAGCATGGTGGTGGCAGCATCATGATGTGAGGATAACTTGTCGGCAGCAGGCCCTGGAAGGCTTGTATCTTTTACCTTTAGAACCAGCAGATTTTTATCTACGGGAACTTTAATATATTTAATGAAGCCAGGCAACGTTTCACTTCTACACTATTTATAGGCTCATGAAGTCCATAGAGGTGGGTCCAAATTTTACACTTTATAGCATCTCATTACTTCAGATAAGTACAGCAGACAGACACATGGAATTTTGAAGGTTGGAAAAAACATTTGAGTTCTGCTGAAAACTGCAAATACAGTTTTACATCCACTCCAGGTGTCAGAAGACTGGGAGGAAGTGATTGATTTTACAAGGAATGAACCTATTATTATAATTTTGTTAGGGAAGGAGGTGATGTCATTATGTGTCAATATTTCCAACTCTGTAGAATTAATTCATTTTATTATTCATGGTCCATCTCTTCAGTAAATTATCCAGGTTCACTTAGTGTCCATTCAGAGCCACAGCTCAGCTCACCATTTCCAGCAGCCGGTGCAGCAACTTATTGATTCGGACCTTTGGAGTCTTCGGGAAGCTTCTCTGGTAGCACAGAGTGGGAGCGAGGAGGAAGTAATACAGACCTGAGGAATCAAACACAGAGTCAGTGAGAAGAAAACACTTCATCTGGCATCATTTCATGAAAAAGACGAGCAGGTTCACCTCGGAGCGTCTGATGCTCACTGTGGTCTGTTTGTGCGACTGATCCGTTCTGGTCTTTCTCTAGAAAACAAATCAAAAGTCAAAGTGAGTGTTTTTGTTGTGAAATGCGGTCAGTAAAAGCTGTGTTGTTGGAGAAATACCTGAATGAGACTGTCGGTACCAGCGATTAGTCTCCTGGTAGGAGTAAAGCTTCATCCCCAGAACAGTGTAGAACCAGAGAGAGAAGAAGGCGCCACCTGGTGGACGATAAAACACAGACATCACATCTTCACAGCCGACGTTTCTACATGTTAGAGCAGGGAAAGCACAGGAGTATTAATAATGGCTTCAGTCTACTCACAGCTGCTGCTACTATGCATGTAGAGTCACTGTCACAGATTAATGGGAGCTTGTCTTGTTTAAAACTAGAAAAGCCCTCAGAGAGCTCATACCTCCACCAAGGAGCTTCAGTCCACCCCCAACACAATCTCCCAGTTCACATATTTACTATGGAACGTTACAGATACAAAAGTAATTACATACAGTTCAAATGTCCTACCAACAATGTGGCGTGTCCAAACAAACCCCTTAATGAAATAAAATCCCCACAGTGCTGTCTCCACTTTTTTAAAAAAAACTTTAACTTATTCAAAATTATATGAAATCCCTGAAACTATGAAATACCTGTGAAAGTATTTTAATTATTAAACCCACCCAATGAATTTTTGACCCCTATGACATGAAAATATTCTACGTTTTATTGAACCCCGGTCCCCCACTTTACAGTCCCCAATACAGTCCCTTATATGAATTAAAGCCCTTTAAACCTTATTTTAAACCCCTTCAAATTAACCCTTTGCGACCTAAGTCTAAAAGTTAGATCTTTAGGTCCGCCTGGTTTTCCTTCTTATTTTGACTAAAAAAGGGTCAGACAATAACCTGTGAGAGAGTGCTTTTGCCCATTTGTTCAGAAGACATGAAACTTTCAAAATCTGGCAGTTATTTACAATTTACTGCATGTTATAAGAGTGAAATGACCCGTGAAGATTGTCTTCTTTGCATTTTCTCTCACAAAATTCGCTGATCTCTGTTCTTTAACCGCTCTGCTGTATGTAGCTCTCTGCCGCTGGGTGTGTATTGGCTGTGACCAAAGGGTCGGGTTCGCGGGCTTCCTGGAGAAGCGCGAATGAAATTACCGTAATGACACCTGTTTGGCTGTAAAGCGCAACGTCTTAGCTTTCAGAAACTGTTGGATTTTTTCCATTTGACCAAACTTTGACAGAGTTACGGTCTTCCAAAGTGCGCGTGCGCAGATGTGTCGCCAGCAGTACAGCTGGATTTAAAGAGTTAAGTTTAACCCCAGAAATCAAATCCCCCTCGTTTGTAAGCCCAGCCTATGCTAACTAAATGATTTTTAACCCTGGTAATGAAATAAAAATCCCTCAAAAAAATGAATGCTCCGCTGCACTAATGTACGGCAGAAAACACCAACAAAACCCCAAAAAAGACCCCGCAAATGAAATGACAGCTCAAGGCAGAAGCCCCCCCACCCTAAGGAAACGTAAGGAAACCAAAAAGCAAAGTTAAAGGAACAGAAAACCTCAAAACCTCCCAAAAACGTCCCGAGAAGCAGCTGAACGCTAGCGATTTAGCGGCAGAGCTAGCGGCACCACAAGGTCCCTCCAAAGGGACAAATAAACCCCACGCTGGTGAAAAGTCCACTGTGAAATAGTGAACAATGTGAGCCAAGCAACGTTTGGACCCCACAGTGGGTCTTCATCAGGCCACGGCACACAGCAAGGTCTGCTAACAGTGAGCTAACACTGGAGCTTTAGATACCAGATCCTTCCTCATCACAAGTCAGACGGGTCACGGAGCCAAAACCAACAGGAAGTAGAGAAATAAGTTTTCCATGGGTGTATTTTAATTTTAATTTCCATTTACAAACACATCTAATTAAATCAACAAAATGTCATGTGGTCAGAGGGGGTTACCCCAAAAACAAGAGCGCCCTCTGGTGGCTGTTAGAGGAAACCACATGTAATTGTCCAACCGGTTACAGTTAGATTTAAAAAAAATTCCCAAAATTACATCATTTGTTCCTTGTCCCATTTCACACATTTCCTGAAAAATTCATCCAAATCTGTCTATGACTTTTCGATGTATTTTGCACACAAACAAACAAACAAATATATAAATAAACAAAAAAACCAACACCAGCAAAAACATAACCTCCTTGGTGGAGGTAAAAATATTTTTTTTACTTTAAAATCACTCATAACTTCCATTAGACAAACACTATTTATTTATTTTTTACAGTGTAGATGTAAATGATCACCTTTTAGATGACAAAAACTAAAAATGTTTCGACCAGTGAGTGTGTATGTACAGTAAATATGATGCAGTGACGACACACACATATAAATCTGTTACCTGTTGATATTGTAGGTTCATGCATGATGACTGCAGCAGGAAACAGCACAAGTAACCCCAGATTCATGAGATGCAGACGGTGAGCGCTGGAGGCCGACAGCATTCCCTGACAGGACATTTCAGTTTGATTTCAGAGGATACAAATAAAGGTCATACATTTAAAATTTAAATCCGAAAGAGGAAAAGAAAGTCTCACCTTCTCCTGAGATCTCTCCAGGAACAGAGCAGCCAGAGCAAACATGTTGGCAGCTGGAGGAAACAGAAAACAACAAGCTGAGGATGTCGTTTATGTACTGATCTAATGTCATTTCCTTTTATCTGATGGCTGCTGAGGAAGTCCTAAAAGAGTTTCTAACCCAGTAGGAGGTTGACAGACGGCCAGTTGCAGTTGTCCTCAATCAGATGCCCCAACACCTTTTTGACATCTATCAGAAAACCATGTCTGTTTAGGAAAGAAAAACAAAGGAAAGTCAGTTCCAATGTATTTGTAGAGAACTCAGGAGACAAAACGAAATACCATGGACGAGTTTATTAGAACTTTATTAGAATACTGCAATAAATGAAAATATTGAGTCAAGACACTCTAAGGGAGTTAGAAGCTAGTATTCACCACCATGCTTCAGTCCATGATGCTGCCACCACCATGCTTGATGTCATGATGCTGCCACCACCATGCTTCACACCATGATTCTGCCACCACCATGCTTGACACCATGATGCTGCCACCACCATGCTTGACACCATGATGCTGCCACCACCATGCTTCACATCATGATGCTGCCACCACCGTGCTTCATGTCATGATGCTGCCACCACCATGCTTGACACCATGATGCTGCCACCACCATGCTTGACACCATGATGCTGCCACCATAATAGGTGTCTTGGTGGCCTCCCTCACTAGTCTCCTTCTTGCTCGGTCACTGAGTTTTGCACATGCACCATGTTCCTTCCATTTCTAAATAATGGATTTAAATGGACTCTCATAGATATTCAGTGACTTGGAAGTTTTCTTGTGTCCATCTCCTGATTTACACCTTGTCAGAGTAAAAGTAATTCACGACCAGTTTTTCATTTTAAAACAATGTTTACATGTGATTCTACAGACATTTTAGATGCACAACAAGCTGCTATGTTACACCCTGAAGGATGGAGAGAACCCCAACACCTGTTCTATTTTTACAGTCATGTCTGAACAAAAATAAATCTAAACTCAAACTGAAAATATGCAGCAGATGCCCATATAATGTGTTTACAAGCATCCATTTTCACTCACTGTATGAAGTTCTCCAGGAACAGGTGAGCATGACTCAGGACCTGCAAACCAGAATTTCACACATACTGTTAATAAATAAAAAGCACATTTAAATCAAATCTATTGTCTGTTTTTTAGTTATCTGTTAGGCGGTGAGACGCCGACCAGCAGGATGATGACCCAGTTGAGGATGCCTCGGTATCTGGTGAAGCTGCTGTTGGAGCTCAGCAGAGAGTCTTGGACGCTGTGGCAGCTGCACAGAAACACTCGATGTAGTCGTTGTTCAGTCAATAAATCCATAAAAATCACTTCTGTTAGTGATACAAGGTCTGAAGTTTATTACCTAGGAGGTTATGTGATGGCCGGAGTTGGTTTGTTGGTTTGTTTGTTTGTTTTTGTGCAAAATAATTCAAAAACTCATGGACGGATTTGGATGAAATGTTCAGGAAATGTGTGAAATGGGACAAAGAACAAATGATGACATTTTGGGACTGATCCGGATCACCGTCTGGATCCAGGATATTTATGTATATGTAAGTGTACCCAAGTGGACAATTAAATGCAGTTTCCTCTAAAAGCCACCAGAGGGCACTCTTGTTTTTGGGGTAACCCCCTCTGACCACATGACATTTTGGGTCTCCACACGACAGACAGCGACAATGACGGAGTTCTCTTTCCTTCCTGAGCGACATACGCACGGTTGGGCCGGCATTCTTATCTCCGGTTGTCTAAGAAGCTGGGAGGCTGTTAGGAGCTGCCGCGCTAGAGGCCACGCCTGTTCATTAGGTCGGATGGGGTGAAGGCCGCATTGTTGGTAGGACATTTGAACTGTATGTAATTACATTTGTATCTGTAACGTTCCATAGAAAATATGTGAATTGGGAGATTGTGTTGGGGGTGGACTGAAGCTGCTTGGAGGAGGTATGAACTCTCTGAGGGCTTTTCTAGTTTTGACTGCAACAGCTATTTTAAATATATTGTTTCTGAGCAGGTAGATAAAAAAACTTAGCTATATTAAATTTTTTGTGTGTTGAAAAGTGAATTTAACATTTTAACCTCCTTGAGTCTCATGTCGGCCTGAAGAATCCCTCATCTGATACTTTGATTAATGTTTTCACAGCAATAAAAGTGAACATAATACTTGCACTGACCACAGCAGAGAAGCATAGGGATGTTCTTGTTCGCCAGCTGGATCAGAACCAGGATCGGCGGAGCTGTCAAAGAGGTTCGCTCCGTCTTCTTGGACCGAGGAGGAGGAGAACCTCTTCCTCATCGCTGCCATCTCTGAGTCCGACGCTTCGTCAGAGACAGTTGAATCCACTGAGAACAAACAGAAAACAGGCCGATTTTACTGGATACACGGGATAGACGAATGATTAAAATCAGAGCAAAAGTTTAACTGTCTTTGTTTTCAGAATGCCATCGTCTTTATTAAAGTCAGAATAAAAATCACAGCAACTAAAGACATGTTTAAATATCAGGAATTTGGAAAATGATCATAGTTTTTTACAGTTCTCTGTATTTTTACAAATGTTAATTTGTTCTTTTGCGACATTTGATCATAAAATTACTCTATTTTTACTGGTTTAAATCAGCAAAAAATATTATTTTATAAATACTTGCCAATATTTGAAATAAAAAAAATGTACATCAAGGACTGAAAATAGCAAATATGTTTTATATTCTGTTATTTTACAGCTTTTCCCTGTTTCTATAAATTACACATGATATCTAGTAAAATCATAAAAAAGATTAATTTGATCTTTTACAACTTTGGAAGTAAAATTACATAATTTTTTACTGAATTTAAATGAGCAAATAATATTATTATTTACAGAAATCTGCACTTATTTGAAAAAAAATCAGGGGATAAAAATTCACTGGTATTTTAAAATGTTTTGTTAAATTACAGATGATAACTAGTAAAACCACAGGAAAAAAGTATTAATTTACATGTTTATAAATAATATTTAATTCTTTTACATTGTAAACATAAAGTTACACAGTTTTACTATGTTTAAATCAGGTGAAAATATAATTATCTTACAAATATGTGCAGTTATTTTCAAACTTATTGCAGCTTTTGAAAGTCACTGTATTCCAATGTTTTTTGACACAGCTAAAATTTAGATTTTTGCATGAGATTTTTATTTATATATTTCCTTTACTTTGCAGTTTGGAGGTTATATTAGTTAACTGTCTGTATTTTCTATCTGTATGTGATGTGTAACCTTCATTATAAGTGAAACAGTGGCTCAGGCTGTGCAGGACAGAGAACAGATCATTTGCATGCAGCCTGCATCTTCTTAAACCCGGATGTATAGGCGACCTCCTGTCTTCTCTCCATGAGGGGAGTTCCAACCAAATCCCTGTAGTAAATCACCAATTTTACGGTTTCTTGCATAAATACAGAGCTAAACATCCAATAAGACAAAACTTTATATTTTACCCGAGCGTCTTGTTAAGGTTGGGTGAATTCGGCGCCTGTATTATGGAATAACTAGGAATCGATTTATTGAAAAATCCAAAATTAACTCCCTCTTCTCTCAAACGCACCGTGATTGGTGGTACGTTAAAACATGTAGAAGTTCAGGTTTTTATTAAAGCTGTTTGGTAGATAACATGTATGCCGAATTAAACATCTGCTTCAGGTATTAAAGCGCACACAATGTGAGATTTTTTAAAATGCAGGTTACGGTCGCTAGTAATAAAAGAAACTTTAAATAGGCAGAAATCTGAATGGAGTTCGGTGTGACCTTCTGCAGCGACAGACAGCGGCTCACCTCGTCATCCTCCGCATGGCAGCATCTCCATCAGGTCGGCATCTCTCAGCATCCGCAGCTTCTGGTTTACTGTCATTTATAATATTCATTCATAGAGAAGCAGGATGACCTCCGCCTCCATGTGATGTGATGAGTTCAGTGTCGCGCTGAAAAAACGCCACCAGAATAAACAAAAAGCCTTTTTATTGGAAGCATTCAGACAAAAAGCCTCCTTCAAGGACGTTTCAGCGACGCCAAAATAAAGGCTGGGACTCTCATGTGTTCGTCTTGTTGTGCCTCAGTTACAGGAACATGTACATTTTTAATAAAGTCATTTTTAAAGTATTTTACTGGGATTTAATCAGGTTTTCTCAGTAAGATCTTGCTCGTCATTTTATCCTCAAGTTTCTGAGACGAATGATTCAGGGGTGATTGTTAAAGTTCAGCAAACAAGTATTTTAAACCAGAAAATATACGAGATGTTTGTACAATAACTGCTATTTTTAAAGTATTTACTTAAGTATTTATTTATCTAAAATGTAACATGAAAACAACCCATTTCCTTAGCCAAGTTCAGCTATGTTACTTAGCTAAAAGCTAATCTATGGTAGGCTATTGAGTTACAAGCTAAGTAGCTAAAAGCTAATCCATGTTACGCTACTGGGTTATGAACTGTGTACTTAAAGCTAACAAATTAATCTTTGATTTTATATATACATGTGACTTAAACACAGATTAATCAAATAACATCTCGTTAATTTTACTGGAGCCACGGGCAGTAGTTACTGTTACTCTGCTAACCTAAGCTAGGCTACTTAGCTAAAAGCTAATCCATGGTAGGCTACTGGGTTACAAGCTAAGTACCTGAAAGCTAACACATTTATCTTTTGATTTATATGTGTGTGATTTAAGAGATTCATGAAATAAAATTCCATTAATTTCACTGAAGTCGGAGGCAGCAGTTACTGTTACTAAGCTAACCTAAGCTGGGCTACTTAACTGAAAACCTTAATTTCACTGGAGTCAAAGCTAGCTTCAAATACGGTGAAGCTAGGCTAATTAGCGCTTAGCTAAGTAGACTAACTTCATGAGCTGGCATCACAAGTTCATTTAGTGGTAACTTTTTCTTTCATTACGGCTAAACTCAGCTGCAACTGATGTTACAAGCTAAATTGCTAGCATGTAGGTGCATTAAATTAGTTTTAAATAGCTAAAAAGATAAATTAGCTTTAGCTACCAGTAGCTCATAAGCTAGCTAACTAAAATTAAGCCGTCATTGCTGATTCTTTGTTCCACTTTCTGAGCCATAACATAAATACTGATATGGTGAAATAAACAATGTTAGACGCTAATATTTAGTCTTTTTTGCATTTTCTTATCTTATAAATGCAGTTTTAGAGACATGTTGAATTTTGAAGTCGTGTTTCACTTAATTTCCACATTTCTTCTGCGTTTGGAGTGTTTTCATAAAACCCTTAGCTAGCTAGCTAACTAGCTATTTATTACTTTTCTTTTATGTCAATTAAGAATTTGTACTTTTACTGAAACCACTGAGAAACTGAAAGGATATTTACCAAAGTAGCACAGTGCTCCTCAAAAAACAGATTTATTTAAAAAGGAACATTTAACAAAATAATTATCTAACAGTTTTAAAGTGTTAAATTTGTATCAGACATATTCCTGGTCAAACAGAGGCCTTGCATTAGTGACTTGTGCACATGCAGCTTTTGTTTCAATCACTGCTGATATAATTTTACACTTTTGCTGACTGAGACACTGAATAGTTACAATAAAGGGAAAATCAATCCATTATTACAGATCATTTTTAACAGTGCTTATAAAGGTTCACTGATAACAGATGCTACATGGAGCACAGCCACATCTGAGGCCAGTATGCAGATATTAACAGTGACGCTGAGCCGTCGGTCCTGCTGTTAGAAAACACTCTTCAGTTGATGGTGAGGACGTCGCTCTGGATCTCGTGGCTCAGCTGTGTCTGCAGGTCGCTCAGCTTCTTCTTGAGGACGGCGAGCGCCGACATGACGATGGTCTCCGGCCGCAGAGAACCGCACGACTCCACGTTGTAGTAGAACCTGAACGCAGAAGAAATGTCACAGATGAGCTGCTTTCAGGGTCGATGAATTCAGTTTGATTGAATTACCGTCATGAACCCACTTGCTCACCTTTCTGGCTTCCCGTTTGGGTCGTAGGGAGCCTGAACTTCATCCTCTTCGATCTCTGAGTACTCGCTCTTCGGCCTGAACATCAGAACAGTTCATCATTCAATCACTGATCAATATTTCACATCGGTCGTATTGAAATGAGGACATACCACTCCTCAGGTCGTGGGTAGACGGTGTGTCTCAGCGCGTTGTCCGGGTCGTACTCAAAGGACACCCCCGCCGTCGGGTTCCACTTGGCGTGCTCCTTACCGAAGCCTTTCTTGGCGTAAGCTCTGAGCCGAAGCTCCTGACCTTTACGAAGCTTCACCAGCAAAATGTCTGCGTGGTTTAAGGAAATACAGGAGGATTAGAATGTGAAGGAAAAGCAGACGAGTGGCCAACAGCCAGTGTTTAGGCCAAACCCACCGTCCTGCTCGACGTAGTCATTGGGATCGTTGTCTCGGTTCCTGGAGGTCACCTGGAAAACAAAAACACAGCATCATCAGCTTTTCCATCTTGTCAAGGATCAAGAGTGAACGCTAGACTTTACTGGACTAATTTAACCCGCTATGCTTACAAGCCTTCCAGGACCTGCTGCTAAGAAGCATCCCACATCATGATGCTGCCACCACCATGCTTCACTTAATAATACTCCCACCATCGTGCTCCACATCATGATGCTGCCACTACCATGCTATAAATCATGATGCTGCCACTACCATGCTTCAAATCATGATGCTGCCACCACCATGCTTCACATCATAATGCTGCCACTACCATGCCATAAATCATGATGCTGCCACCACCATGCTATAAATCATGATGCTGCCACTACCATGCTTCACATCATGATGCTGCCACCACCATGTTTCACACCATGGTACTGCCACCACCATGCTTCACATCATGATGCTGCCACCCCCATGCTTCACATCATGATGCTGCCACCACCATGCTTCACATCATAATGCTGCCACTACCATGCTTCACATCATGATGCTGCCACCACCATGCTTCACATCATAATGCTGCCACTACCATGCCATAAATCATGATGCTGCCACCACCATGCTATAAATCATGATGCTGCCACTGCCATGCTTCACATCATGATGCTGCCACCACCTTGCTTCATATCATGATGCTGCCACCACCATGCTTCACATCATGATACTGTTACCACCATGCTTCACATTATGATGCTGCCACCACCATGCTATAAATCATGATGCTGCCACCACCATGCTTCACATCATGATGCTGCCACCACCATGCTATAAATAATGATGCTGCCACCACCATGCTTCACAGTGGGAATAGTGTGTTTGAAAATGTGCAGTGTTTGGTGTCCCACAAACACAGCGTCTAGTCTGACAGCCATAAAGCTCCATTTAGGTCTCGTCAGACCAAAGAACCTTCTTCCAGCTGAATCTTCCACATGCCTTCTGGTGAACTCTAGTCCACATTTAACATGAACTTTGTTGCAGCAGACTCACCGGGATGACTCTGGGGTTGGTGGAGAACAGGTCACGTGAGGTGACATGTCGTGTCTGGTCCTCAGTACATCGGACGTCCAGTGTGAGCTCCACCGAACACTCCGGACAGAAATCATCACAGGTACAATCCTGCAGGATAAACAGAGGCAGACCGGAAATCAAGAAATGACAAAGAAGGTGTAATGACCGTCTTCTTAGGTTGTATTTTTAAAAAGCACTGAATTCTGGCT
Organism: Dascyllus trimaculatus; assembly: GCA_024666655.1. Classification (NCBI taxonomy): domain Eukaryota; kingdom Metazoa; phylum Chordata; class Actinopteri; family Pomacentridae; genus Dascyllus; species Dascyllus trimaculatus. The sequence goes on along the minus strand of CM045448.1, from coordinate 5,331,638 downwards.
TCAAGACTTTAAGGAACTCTGGTAATGACATCTAGTAGTCACTGAGCATCCCAACAGTCTACTTACTCTAGAATACTGCATTTTGTCCACGATGTCGTCACTGGTGAGCGGAATGAGGCCTGAGAACATAAGAAACATAGAGTTTGTCCCAGCAGCAGTCCTCACATCTCTCTGGTCACACTTCAGCAGTACATCACACCACAACCATCAAAGTAGTGTTAAAGCTGTGATACAGACCGACTCTGTGTGCGATGAACTCGTCGTGCAAGACTGATGAATTGGCGTCGATCTGGATCCAGTCGATGGCTGCAAATGAATTGAAGCAAGTTATTTAAAGTCATCACACTGTGTCACTTCAATCCCAAAGCTTTCAGAATACATGTCTTCCAGTTAACAAGGTCCTCAATGGAAACAGTGCAAACAAAACATTACTGTACCTATTGTGGGAACTTCTGACATGAAGACACGGCGGAGAGAGTTGGCAACCCTGAAAAGGAGGAAATATACTGTTTGAGACGTGAAAGTAACAATAGAAATCACAGAAATGCCAACTTCCAGTGCAAACTGTGTTTTCTGAAATGTTCTGAGCTTCACTGTACAAAAAATATATGTGCAGACTTTGACAGCAGACAACTGTTTGCAAATCTGTCTGCAAGTAAGTGTCAAAAAGAGTTCAGGACAAGAAGCTGTGAGTCAGATTTATGAGAGTTTAGACGTCAGTCCTGGTACATAAACACTGTGGAAACCTGCAGTAGCTCCCAGTGATGTATAAATAAAGATTACAACACACAAAATTATTAAAAACCTGAATATTTACGCATAAAGGTGTCAGTAACCTGGATAATAATGGACAAATTTTTTTAAAAGGTTTAGGTTTGGGTGTGATTCCTAGATATTATTGCACAAAAGTGTTGCTAACGTGGAAATTAATGTACAAAAGCTTCATAAATCTGGATATTAACAGACGAAAGTGTCACTAACCCAGATTTTAACCAACAAAAGTGTCAAAAACTCACTTATTATTGCACAAAACGGTTATGAACCTGGACATTATTGCACAAAAATGTAAATAACTTGGCCATTCATGTACAAAAGTGTTAAAAACTCACTTATTATTGCACAAAACTGTTATGAACCTGGATATAAATGCACAAAACTCTTCATAATCTAGACATTTATGTGCAAACTGCAAAAAACCTGGATATTAGCACACAAAAGTGTCAAAAACCTGGATAATTTTGAAAAAAAAAACGTAAAAAACATGAGCATTAACATACAAAAGTGTCAAAAACCAGGATTTCAACTCACAAAACTGTTATGAACCTGGATATTATTGCACAAACCTGTAAACAACCTGGACATTAATGCACAAAACTCTAAATAATCTATTTAGATACTTAGGCGCAAACTCTGCAAAATGTGGATATTAACACACAAAAGTGTCAAAAACCTGAATATTATTGCACAAACCTGTAAACAACCTGGATATTAATGCACAAAAGTGTCAATAGTCGAGATATGAACACACAAAACTATCAAAACTTGTATATTAACACACAAAACTGCATAAAACTTCGTATTAATGTGTAAATGTGTCAATAATAATCAGGATATCAATGCACAAAACAGCACAAATTTTTCATATTTACCCACAAAACTGCCATTATTATTGCAATATAGATTAAATATTTTGTTATACCAGTAGTTAAAACTGCATAAATGTACAATCTATTTAAACACAAGACAAAAAGCGAAGTGAATCCTCAAAGTGACTGATCACTAATTTGCATGTTCAGGTTGTGGATGGAGGAGGCTGTGATGTTACTCTGGGAATTTCTAGTCCCAGAATTGAAATATTTTTTAAATGAAAAATCATATCAGAAATTATTATTCAGAGTATTTTGTACATCTTTAAACATCCCTTTATATATTTGTTTATTTCATTTCATCCTAAGCTCCAGTTTAACCCTCACTAACTGATGAATATAAACTCTGAGGTCGCTGATATGAAACGTCCATCATTAACGTTAGCTAGCTACATTTAGCTTCTATATACACTCACAGTCTGTTACATAAATGCTCTGTAATGAATAAAATCACTCTTTTAGAACATAAATGTGGTTTTATCGCTGTGATTTTAATAGTTTTTCCTGCTAACATGTTGGTGTGTTTTGGTGCTCAGAACAACAATGGCCGCCTCCTTCTCTCACACACACTCTATGAACGGACACATCAGTCGATACTTACGCCAAATCCGTGTTTTCAATGACGAACTTGACATTTTCATCTGTCAGTTCTGTGATTTTCACCGTCGGCTGGTTGGCATATGGCATTTTTGGAGCTAAATCAGCCGAAAACTAGCATAAAACCTGCCCGCAAACTGACACACTCTGCGCCGCTGCCGCTGCTCCGGCTTGAAGGCCTCCACGGAAATATTCACCGGCCGCTGATTGGTCAGAAGACGTAATCGCGGTCGGTGATTGGCTGCAACGAGGAGGGGAGGCGGGTCTTTATTTAGCATCCGGGTCAGAGATGCCTCCAGCTACATTTTCAAAATAAAACCGCTCTCTGATGGGTTATAACAAACTTTTAATTCGTTTGTTTGTTTGGAAATTTTGATTTGAACTAAAGCTGAAGAAAACCTCAAATATTTTTAAAATCCATTTTTCCGTTTGAGTGATTTCTACAACAAAAATACTAAAGAATTTTATCATCCCATGTTTGCAAACAGGATAATTTTCTTGTTTTTTTTCTTCATTTTTTTTACCCAATGATTGTTCAACAACCAGTAAATTTCATGATGAGAGTAATCATTAGTTGATGGATTTACTACATTTGCAATGCACTGAATAATTCTACTATATTCAGACAATTCAAGACAAACAAAGTGATGAACACAACTCCTTTATTAACATTGGTGGTTCATAAAAAATCTATTTTAATAATAAATTTCACATTTTGAGTAATTTTTCAAGCAAAGTACTGTTTTATGTTTGCAAACATGAATTTCCTTGCTTTTTAATAATCTCTCGTTACACTGATTTTTCTCGATTTCTGCTGTTTTACAGGTAGTAAATTTAAACAATTCTTATCAGCGTTGAACAAAACAGTGATTTAAACCAGGAACGTCTTTACTTTACAGCGATAGATTTTACTTTAACTCAATAATTCAAGACCACAATTTGATAAATATACAATAACTACTTTATTGAACTCTTATTTGATTCATCCACTAGGTTACAGATCAGTGTCCTTCTATACAAAGGATAAAGATGATCTGAGCAGGACAGTGAAACAAAGCAAATCAAAGCCACCGTGGCCTGTGACAAATGAAAGCATGTTCTTGGCTAACAAAAGCCCCGATTCAAAAACTTAGGAGACATTTATTACACGTAATCAGAAACGAGGGCAGAAAGACGACTGATGTTCAGCTCGTGTTGCAGGTTCAGATGGTCGGCGTCAGTGTGACAGAGAGGTTTGCAGATCATCGCCTCTGGTTCAGTCCTGTGAGGTTTTTCAGCTGGAAAACAAAAGACAAACACAACATCGTTACAAACAAAGACTTAAAATCAACTCTCTAATGCATGTTCACTATTACATACCTCAGGCTGATAACGACCTGACAGCTAAATAGTAAAATTATAGGGGGCTTGTTCCATTTTTAACAATTTCTGCTCCACTATCTTTGATTTAGATTATTTAATATTAATTTTCTAGCAAAGAATATGGATGTTTAAAATGGAAATTAAATAAATTCTAGCTTGATATATTGATCTATAAAATACTTTCTAACCATTTTAAACCATTTTGAAACTCTAGAACTCTGGTCTAGTTTAATTAGAACATCTGGCAATGCTCTTTATTACCTCCGCCAAGGAGGTTATGTTTTGTTGTGGTTTGTGTGTTTGTTTGTTTGTGTTCAGAATAACTCGAAAACTCATGGATGGATTTGGATGAAATTTTTTTTTAATGTAAGTGTAACCAGGTGGACAATTAAATGCGGTTCACTCTAAAAGCCACCAGAGGGCACTCTTGTTTTTGGGGTAACACCCTCTGACCACATGACATTTTGGGTCTCCATGCGACAGACAGCGACAGTGACGGAGTTCTCTTTCCTTCCTGAGCGACATACGCACGGTTGGGCCGGCATTCGTATCTCCAGTTGTCCAAGAAGCTGGGAGGCTGTTAGGAGCTGCTGCGCTAGAGGCCGCGCCTGTTCATTAGGTTGGATGGGGTGAAGGCCGCATTGTTGGTAGGACATTTGAACTGTATGTAATTACATTTGTATCTGTAACGTTCCATAGAAAATATGTGAATTGGGAGGTTGTGTTGGGGGTGGACTGAAGCTCCTTGGTGGAGGTATGAGCTCTCTGAGGGCTTTTCTAGTTATAAACATTTGTCACTAATGATCAGAGGTATGAATTTGAGGGTGAATAAATAAATGGAAACAATAAAGAGGATGAAGTAAGAGACTCACTGTTACAGCAGCTCCCATGAGCCCCTGCACCACTGCTTCACCAGTCGACTGCACCTACACAACACAGTGAAACACAACCTTATGACTCCTGATACAAGAAACGGGTAAAGTGTCATCTGATCATGTGTTTCCACTCCCTTTATTCAGCACAAGTTGTATTAAACTTATGTTTTTTGTGTCAAAGGCGTCTTTATCTTTCAGTCTGAAGGTTGACTTTTCTGCTACACATTCAGGACAACACCAGTGGAAGTTTATCGTTCTGGAAACACTCAATCTAAGGTCAGTCAGATGGAGACGTGGGCTTTGCTGCTCTCTACCTGCTTGGCTGAGCCGGCCATGTTGACCACATCCTGGATGCGATTATCCAGGAAGCCCCAGGTGTCCTGGAAGTCCGGGGAGGAATCCTGCAGCATCACCAGCTCGGTGGTGTTATAGATCCCAGTCAGCACGGCCCGCTTGGTGTACCAGTTCATCTACAACACAGAGACAAACATGGTTCATTTTTCACTGCGACATAAAGTCCTGCAGCTCTACAGAAACAACCATGAAGAAAAAACACAAAAACAAAAGGGGAATCAAGATGTCCAACATTTGTTGTCCACAGGTGTTACTGGAAAATGATGGAGGCACCACATCCTGTAGATATTGAACTATCCCCATGTCTCCAGCCTCTCCAGTCTTCTCCTCTCTACTCTGATCATCATCTCTATAAAGATGTTCCTCCATGCTGGATGTATCTCCAACTACTGTCTCCTCTGTTCACTGTTTCTGAGCCATGCTGCATTTATTGATTGATCCAGTAGGTTGGATTTTCCTCTCAGTTTCTCTGTGGAAACACTGCCTGCAGTTCAACCTAAAAACTCTGAAATTTCACCATCTGATTGTTGGTCGCAGCTGAGTCACCCGAGGCTTCACGGCTGCATCGAGAAGGGCAGAATTTTTTTGTTTTTTACAGGATCTGTTTAATGCAAATGATGTAATTTTGCCACATTTTTAAAAGAGACACGTAGAATAACGTGCTTCTGATGAAGTATCACAAGTTTAGACTTAGATTAGATTGGGGGTTTTATCCCCATAGAACCATGATTCACACATGACGTGTTCAAGAACTGTCAGAATGTTTAAAATCTAATGATTTTTCATGGTTTTATACTTTCTGGCTCCGATAAACGGCAAAATTTGGGCTTTTTTAAAGGGTTATACACGTTTCAAGCCTGGGAGTGGGTTTAGGGTTACGCAAAAGCAAATTACCTTCAACAATTAACTCTTTACATGCCTTTAATTTGAAATACTTCCATACTTGCGCTTAAAGCAGGTGATAACTCATGATGTAGTGTCCCCGTACCAGAAAATATACAGTATTTTAATTATTTTTGGACACCTCAGGGAACTAAAGAATTAAAAAAACAGTCTAGATTGTGTTTCAGTTGACCCTTGTTCAGAGGGCTAACCAGCCTAAGTCTATAACTGATGATTCTAAATTGTCTGTAGGTGTGAATGAGAGTGTGCTAGGTTGTTTGTCTCTATGCGTAGCCCTCTGATGGACTAGTGACCTGTCCAGGTGAACCCTCCCTTCGCCCGAGTCGGCTGGGATGGACTCCAGCCCCCCCACGACCCTACAGAGGAATAAGTGTTGTATAGATGATGGATGGATAGATGTTTACACTTTGTCATGCTCAACAAAATCCTCAAAAAAATGGAAAAAAGTTATCTTGATCAGAGGGTTGCTAACATGAGAAGCTAATAAGTTAATCTGTTAACCTGCATTTTTTAAAAACATTACCTCTTGACTGTGCTATACAGAATAATTAAGTCCTTCATACTTCATGATGGGGTGTCCCAGCATCAGAAAATAATCTATTATGTTACTACCTCCGCCAAGGAGGTTATGTGATGGCCGGCGCTGGTTTTTGTATTTGTTTGTTTGTTTGTGCTCAAAATAACTCAAAAAGTTATGGACGGATTTGGATGAAATGTTCAGGAAATGTGTGAAATGGGACAAGGAACAAATGATAACATTTTGGGACTGATCCGGATCACCGTCTGGATCCAGGATTTTTTTAATCTAAGTGTAACCGGGTGGACAATTAAATGCGGTTTACTCTAAAAGCCACCAGAGGGCACTCTTGTTTTTGGGGTAACCCCCTCTGACCACATGACATTTTGGGTCTCCACGCGACAGACAGCGACAGTGACGGAGTTCTCTTTCCTTCCTGAGCGACATACGCACGGTTGGGCCGGCATTCTTATCTCCGGTTGTCTAAGAAGCTGGGAGGCTGTTTGGAGCTGCCGCGCTAGAGGCCGCGCCTATTCATTAGGTCGGATGGGGTGAAGGCCGCATTGTTGGTAGGACATTTGAACTGTATGTAATTACATTTGTATCTGCAACGTTCCAGACAAAACATGTGAATTGGGAGATTGTGTTGGGGGTGGACTGAAGCTCCTTGGTGGAGGTTTGAGCTCTCTGAGTGCTTTTCTAGTTGTTTATGGGCAACGAAAGAGGAAAATGCCGTCATGCTTGTGTTTTCTCTTGACTGTTGCCTCGTCAGTTTAACCGTACTGAGGTTGTTGCTGCTACAGTTGATAAACAGCTAAAAGGAGCCTTTACTCAAACAGGTTTTTCCGTGGCCATGCTGGTGTCGGAGGGGGGAGTAACCTGGGAGGTGGCGGGCCGGACATTAAGTGGGTGGTGGTGGACTGGGGACAGGAAGGTTTGAGCAGTGGAGGAAGTGGAGGTGGAGGAGGAAGGGGGTCGAGGGCGGCGGGATCCACTCACATCTGTGGACCGGTCTCCAGCGTAGTACCAGATGTCGTCCACCATGGAGGAGAGGTGCTTCAGGCTGTCGGGGATGTTGTGGGGGAGCAGCAGGATGCTCATCGCCTGCAGGATCAAAGCATCACGGTTCAGTTTCAGCGGACCGTTCAGAGGAGCTTCCACCTGCGGCGTTACTTTACCTGAGGCCAGGTTTCTATGTAGGGGATGTACATGCGCAGTCTGGTCTCTACAGCGTCTCTGAGGAAGTCGGCCGTCTTCTTTTGTCTGAAACACACAAGTAAAAGATCAGTTTTTAATGCGTTCCTACAGCTTTTAAAAACAAACAGCTGTAAATGATCTATTTTATGTTTCTGCAAATAAAAACTCGAATAAACTGGAAGTTAAACTTGATAAAAACCTTCATCTACAGGTCATATTTGGACTGGATTAACTCCTTGAATGGACGTCAGGTGACTTGAACTTTACCTGTCCTGCTCCGAGTTTTTAATCCAGCCTAACTGATACATAGAAGATAGAATTCCTTTGTTTTTGTTGCAAATTTCAAACAAAATTAGTTAAGAACTAGAAAAGCCCTCAGAGAGTTCATACCTCCACCAAGGAGCTTCAGTTCACCCCCAACACAATCTCCCAATTCACATATTTTCTATGGAACGTTACAGATACAAATGTAATTACAGACAGTTCAAATGTCCTACCGACAATGCGGCCTTCACCCCATCCGACCTAATGAACAGGCGCGGCCTCTAGCGCGGCAGCTCCTAACAGCCTCCCAGCTTCTTAGACAACCGGAGATAAGAATGCCGGCCCAGGAAGGAAAGAGAACTCCGTCACTGCGCTGTCTGTCGCGTGGAGACCCAAAATCTCATGTGGTCAGAGGGGGTTACCCCAAAAACAAGAGTGCCCTCTGGTGGCTTTTAGAGTAAACTGCATTTAATTGTCCACCCGGTTACACTTGCATTAAAAAAAATCCTGGATCCAGACGGTGATCCGGATCAGTCCCAACATTTCATCAATTCTTCTTTGTCCCATTTCACACATTACCTGAACATTTCATCCAAATCCATCCATGACTTTTTGAGTTATTTTGAACACAAACAAACAAACAAACCAACGCCGGCAAAAACACAACCTCCTTGGTGGAGGTAATTAGTCAACAAAGTGCATAAATAGGTAGTAGAATTCACTACTGCATGTGAGCAACTATTTACTACCATCCGAGTTATAACTACAGCTGACATTTAAAGGATTTTCCAGCAGACTCGACCCTCCTCCTGTAATTTTCTTTGCTGTAAATGAAAACTCAAGTAAACTGAAGGCTAAAATCAGTAAAAGTCATCATCTAAAAGTCGTATTCTGAAAGGAGTAACTCCTCTAAGGGAGATGAGGTGGTTTTATCATCACCTGTCCTGATTTTAATACAGACTGGAGCGGGCAAACTCGCTGCTCCTCCTCTGATTTGAACTTCTGAGCCTCTAAACTTGCCTATCAGGTTAAAACTCTTCCGCGTGTGTTGCTTGATTTTTCCACTTATCAGAGCAACAAACAGAAAGTATGTCCAGATTGGAAACTTTTCTTCCAGTCCTTGAACGGACCGTGTGCGATTAGCGGTTTTATCGGGAAAATTAACCTAGACGACAAACGGCGCTCTCAAGGTCGCCTGCGGCCGTGATACATTCACTGTCTAACCATCTGGGCTCGTCTGAAGAGCCTGTTGATGTAGAAATAAAACCCAAAACACAGGCCTTGAAGCCACAACAGGAACAAATCAAAGCTGCTGCAACATCAGTAACTGAGGTTTCGTCTGTAGCGGTTCACATTTAATGGTAAATGGTCTGCGCCTTCTTCTACCTTAGTGGTTCTCAAGGCGCTTTACATGTGTTTCGCATTCTCCCATTCACACTCCAGTGGCGCTAGCCTGCCATCGGGAGCAAGTTGGGGTTTGGTGTCTTGTCCAACGACACTTCGGCATGAGGAGGGGTCGGGGATCGAACCACCAACCTTGCAATCAGTGGACAACCAGCTCTACCACCGAGAAGCCCCTGAATGCAGTGTGCAGTTCGGGGCGGAGCGCAACGTTCAACTTTACTTCATTTTGCAACAGTTTGGTGGTAATCTAACCTTAACCCTAACCCTTCTCCTAACCATGACCCTCCAGGAACACGTGCATCTACTGCAGTTCAGAGTGGAACCACATACAGGGACAAATACAGGTTTGTGGCTATGCTAGAAGCAGAAGACGGCACTCGTTTTACATGCAGGCAATGTCCCCGTGGGCGGAGTCAAATGTTAGATTCAGCCAATAGCATGCCGACGTTGAGCAGCGTTGAGCTCCGCCCCAAACTGCACACTGCAGTCAGGAGTACCTGGAACCACCTGAGCCACAAACTGGTGCCATTAGAAGCAGCTGAATTAGCTTCTTCTCTGTGCAGTAACACGGTTATAGCTCCACACTGTTTACCTCTGTTTTAATTTCCCCAGTATGATGCACATTTTAATATGTTATACTCATAGTGTTTCTAAATACGTTCAACTGATTCTGATGTAGCAGCTCCTGTTTGTACCCGTGGCATGTATGTCTCCAGTCCAAGGTTGTAATTTCACAAAGGCTACAACGATAAGCCACGAAGCTCCTGCAGCATCTCGACTTGACTCGTGTTCATCCACAGAGCGTTTACTATTCTTTCTCAGTCTGATTTTTAATGTAGCACTCCCAGGTTTCTCTGTGTCCTTGATAAGAAGCTATTTGTTCACATGTAGTCAATCAGAAGCGTCTCAATTAGCTTGTAGCAGCTCCTGTTTGTGATTCACAGGGAAACACGTGTCACTGGATTGTTGTGAAACTCCCTGAGCTGAAGCTTCCAAGCAGCTTCCTGGACGTTTGGTAGCTTCCTGTTTAGCCTCTTTATGTCTCCACGACGGTTACAGGCTGTATAATCCCGTCCACCAGAAACCACAGAGGACATTTCATCATGGACGGTTGTGCAGCAGGTTAACTTGGGGTGATTGAACAAGGCCCTCAACCCTTCCTGGTCCAGGGTCGCTGCACCGTGGATGACCCTTCGCTCCGACCCCAACTGGGATATGAGAAAACACAGTTTAAAAGAAAATAATCCTCTGTACTATTCACCACTTCCAAGCGAGCCAGTGATCTTTTCTGCCCTCTGACGTCTGCACCACGAAGCAGGTTCAACAAATCCAAGATGTGTTTATGTTATCCGGCTTCACTAAACTGGACAGGTGGTGACATGAAGCTGGTTTCAACTCTGCAGAAGGGTTTTGAACCTGGATATGAATGAGTCCACGTGAAAGAGGCGGAGTCGGCAACAGAAGACGAGTATCACAGACGTGGAAACAACCATGGAAAAATCAGCATGAGGAGATCCAGAGGAGCTCAGTGGACAGACGGGGAGAGGAGAAGATCGGAGGTTATGTGTCTTTGTGGAGGGACATAATCCTTAAACAGAAACTGATAAAACATCAGTCCCTCCAGGAATTCATGATGCTGCGATCGCAAAAAATTAACGCAAATTCAACCAATCTCCATGAATTCTGCGCGACCTTGCAATTTTGCCCAATGACCGCGACTTTTCTGCTATTCTGTCCCGCCTCCCGTGAGTTCCACCAATCACAGCAGTCCCCAGTAATGCACGTACGTCACCGAGTTCACTTCCTTGTTTATGGTTTGAAGATACAGATGCAACAAAAACTACTGCAGAACAATCCCCTGATGTTCTTCACCAAAGCGGAGCTAAACTGTTTTCACCCCGTGGAATATTGAGGTGGAAACAAACCAAAACCATCCACTGACAAACACTTTTCTACCGTAAACATATCAGGAGAATGGGTGAAACCAGCGGACCACAGACCAGACAAACCACCGTGATGAAGCTGTTGCATCCAGATCTGTGGCAGCACTGAAACAATGAAGGTCAGTTAGATTCATTAACTAACTAGCGAATTCAGGCATTTTAGGAGCAACAATCTGGAAAAACACCAGAGAAATCCTGAAGGGACTGAAACATTCAAGCCTTTAAGGTCTGAGTGGGTTTCTGTGTCCTTTACTTGCTCCAACACCATCAAGCAGCTGAAAGAATAAAACGGCCATAAGAACGTGAGATCGCCGAGTTCATCCTCCACATCGCCATGGAAACAGTTCTACTCCTGGTTTATCCATTCGTTAAATAACTCGTCTTTTTGTGAGCAGCGCCAGATCTGCAGTTTAATCACACGATCCTGTGATGCACGACGACGACTAAACCGAATCCTGGAGCTTAAATAAGAAACCTGCATCTAAACGACTAAAGCACAGAGGGACAGCGACGTTTATGAGCAGCCTGTGTTACATTTTAAACTCCTCACATCGGTTTAGGAATCCAGTTTGTTGTTCTTGTGAGAAATATACACAGCTGTACACGTGTACTTGTAGCCTTCAGTACGATATGAGACCATCTACCGCTGTAAGTTGTTTTTAGGGGGCCAAGCCCGAGCAGGGGGCGCTATAACCACAGTCAACACGTTTTGGGTTATAACTCCCACACCGTATGTCGCACATTAAAAACCTCATATCCACAGATTCCCTGAATAGCACTGAATCATCTGGGATAAGCCACGCCCATTTCCGCTTCTAATTTTTTTTTCTCGCAAAATCGTAAAAACTGGAAAACCTACTTTTTGAACTCCTCCTTGGGTTTTTGTCCAATCAGTGTGAAACTTGGTACGTACAGTCTTCAATTGGACTTGATCCAAAGTTATCAAAAGAATTTTGTTCGTTCTAAATATGCGCAAATTACTAACGCAAAATTTTTTATAGCTAGCTATAAAAATGCTAACTGTTGCATATCTTGGTCAAAAGAAATGCTAATAACACCAAACCGGAGATCTCATGTTGTCATGTGACTGTGGGGGTATGATCCAAATCTGACTCATGTTGGCCACTAGGGGGCGCTGCAACTATGGGAAATTTATATCTTTTAAATGGCAACACCCATTTTTCCAAAATTTGGTAGGTATGATGCTGGGTCACTCCTGAGGCCATATCTTAACGTTATATATAAATGGTCAAAGTGGGCGTGGCTCATTACAAGATAAACAACAAACGTGCCCGTGATCCTTCTGGGCGGACTTCCGTGGGCTCTGCGAGACCTGGGGACCGGTTATGAAAGGAGGCTTGGCCCCCCTTCATAACTGCTTGCAGTTTTAGCTATGTTATTGTTCCTTTTCACTCTCAGATTGTTGAACACTGCAGGGCTGCAGCTGAAACAATGAAGCTTTAACTGAACACACAGCTGTAATTATAGCTTTGATTACAGGCGCCCGGGTGTGCTGGACCGGCTTCAGCGCGGCTGACGTTCGGCGGTGAACACGTGAACGGGACGGCGTCGGTGTGGATACGTACTCGGCCTGTCCCAGCTGGACCTGGTTGTGCTGCTCAGCCAGGATCTCCGTCAGCTGCGAGTTGCACTGGGCGATGAAATGCAGAACCAGATCTCCAGATCCGTTGTAGAACATGCCGGTGGAGGCGGAGGACAGGCCCAGAGTCTGGAGCAACACAACAACAACACATAATACATTATCCATGTGTCCACAGGTCTTACCAAACCCTGGGAAAAGTGGTCACTCTACATGCCAGAGATATCTAACTGTCTCCATGTTTCCAGCCTCTCCAGTCTTCTCCTCTCTACTCTCCTCATCATCTCTATAAAGATGTTCCTCCATGCTGGATGTATCTCCAACTACTGTCTCCTCTGTTCACTGTTTCTGAGCCGTGCTGCATTTATTTTAAGGTGATATTTTTACATTTTGTTTCCCTGTTTTGTCTCTTTGTGGTCATTTTGTGTCTTGTTTTTGACATTTTCCATCTTATTTTTGTTGTCTTGAGTCTCATTTTTTTGGCTTTGAGCTCCTTTTTTATCATGTTGTGTCTTGTTTCTGTCATTTTGTCTCATTTTGTGCTTCATTTTTGTCTTTTTCTGTGTTGTTTTTTGTCTTTTTTAACATCTATTTCCATGTTTACAGCCTCTAAAAACCTTTTCCACTCCACTCTGCTCCTCTGTATACCGTTTCTGAGCCATGACACATTTACTTTATTCATTTTGTCATTTTGCATTTTTTTTGTCTTTTCGTCTCAACATACTGCAGATATTTGTCTATCTCCATGTTTCAAATTTGTCTCTTTGTGGTCATTTTGTGTCTCGTTTTTGACATTTTCCATGTTATTTTTGTCGTTTTGAGCCCCTTTTTACCATTTAGTGTCTTGTTCCTGTTGGTTTTTGTCTTGTCTCTGTCATTTTATCTCATTTTGTGCTTCGTTTTTGTCTTTTTCTGTGTTGTTTTGTGTCTTTTTAAAAACTATTTCCGTGTTTACAGCCTCTAAAAACATTTTCACTCTGCTCTGCTCCTCTATATACCGTTTTTGAGCCATAACACATTTATTTTATTGTTGCCATTTTGCATTTTTATGTCTTTTTGTCTCCACATACTACAGATATCTAACTATCTCCATGTTTCCAGCCTCTCCAGTCTTCTCCTCTCTACTCTGCTCATCATCTCTATAAAGATGTTCCTCCATGCTGGATGTATCTCCAACTACTGTCTCCTCTGTTCACTGTTTCTGAGCCATGCTGCATTTAGTTTAATGAGTTTCCTCAGTCTCTCTGTGGAAACACTGCCTGCAGTTCAACTTGAAAACTCTCTGAATTTTTGTCACGTGACTGTCGATCACAGCTGAGTCAGTCACAGATTCTCAGTCGCGTTAAGAGCTCAGATTTTTTTTGTTTTTTACAGAATCTGGTTACCGTGAACGGTTTATCATTTTCATTGTTTTCAGTTAAGACATGCAGAATAATATCATAATTTTAAGTTTAGATTTGGTGAATCAGATCTGTCGGATAAATGGAGTCATGTCGGTTTGTTCTGGGTTCAGGATGTGAACATCAGCTCACCTCAGCTCCGGCTGCGATCGCCTCCATCGACCAGCCGTGTTGAGGAACAAACTCCAGAGCAGCCGTCAGGATTCGAGACTGAAGCTGCTCCTCGGTTTCGTACTCCTCGCCCTGTTCGCCGCTCTGGTCCTGGTAGCTTCACAAACACAAGCAGTCCGGATTAATAAGCCCCCTGAAGAGCGGCTCCTCTGCATCTCGTAGACCGAGACAACAACACTTCTGCTCACCTGGTGTTTGGCCGCTCGGGCCGCTCTGATGCTGGATCAGACGCCGAGTCATGCTGGGAAGCTTCTGCTGCTGTGTCGTGTTCTGCAGAGTGAGCCTGGTAGTGCTCGTGGTAGGTCGTGGATGAAGACGAGGAGGAGGAGGAGGAGGATGGAGGTTTGTCAGATTTGGACTCGTCCTGCAGCCTCAGAGCGGCTCTGTGGAAACCTCGACTCAAGCTGCTGCACTGAGGGTTCGCCGCTGTCGGAGCAGCAACAACTGGAGAAAAGAAACATCTGGATCAGCTTCTGAAGATTCAGGAGGGTCAGTCGCCACCGCAGTCACTTTTAAAAACAGTGGGTTTGTAATCATATGTGACGCAAAAGCAATCAGTCACTGCTGGAAACTGAACATCATTTGTCATGTTGGGCTTCAGGAAACAGTGGTTGACATTTTTCAGGTTTTTTTAGAGACAAAACAACCGATCAATTCAAATAAATACACTTAAATAGGCCCACATGCGAGTTCTGCTCTGAGCTGCAGCTGGAACCAACCTGGGTCAAAACTAGAACAAAGCTACAGAGCTCTGAGGTTCTGACAGATGTTCTACAGATGTTCTAAGTGATTTCACACCTGCTCTGGTTCCTTCTGGAATGAAGTCCAGAACCGGTGAAACAAACAGGAACATTCTGAAGAACTCTCAGCTGTTCCTCTCAGTCCACCTAGAACCCGTCATTGGACTCTCTCCTCACATCCAGATCCCTGCTGCAGACCTGGTTCTGTCAACTATCACTTATTTATTGCGGCAAAAACGTTTTTTTCTTCATCTGCAGTAACAGAATATTTTAGAGGAAAGCTTTATTGTGACAAATGCATTCTTACAGCACTGTGAAATGTTGTTTTCTCATATCCCAGTTGGGGTCAGAGCACAGGGTCAGTCATGGTACGGCCCCTGGAAGGGTTAAGGGCCTCGCTCAAGGGCCCAACAACCCTTCAATCAGTGGTCTTAATCGTTGCGCCACCATTGCCCCTGAACTATCGGCTGGGAATCGAACCCTCCCGTGTGCCAGGCGAGAATTCTACCACTGAACCACCAACGCTGACACTGAACACCTTTGAGTTCTAGACTCAGCTCTCCAGACGGTTGTTGAGACAGCAGAGAGGATCAACAGAGCTGACCTTCCTTCCACGGACCAACTACAAAGTGACAACAAGACAAACGCCAACAACACGATCAAAGACACGCGTCACCCAGCGCGCTCTCTTCTCAGACACAAGACAGGCAGCCTCCTCGCTCACAGGACAAGGCTTCCACAACAGCTTCTTCCCTGCTACAGTCGGACTGATGGAGGACACAAAATAAGTATCTGGACTCACACAAAACACAGATTCATGCGGACTGAAAGCCATCAAAGCTAGAGTGCCCACAGGGTTCACCGTACATGGTGTTGTAATAGTTTATTTATTTATTTCTACATGGATCTCAACAGATATTTTCTACATTAACTCATAACCTACTCATCTCTCTATGTGTATTAAATGCTACCCCTGTACATCTCCCAGCTCTTTTAGCCCTGCACAAAAAATTCCTCTGTACCTGAACTGCATGTGTGTGCATGTCTACGCATGTCAATAAAGTTCCTGACTGGACTTACAGACCTTTAATTTGACATTAGAGCTGCAGCAACTATTACGATGATCAGTTAATGAGTTACAGTAACTGCAGTGGCTGTTTGTCTAAACCATTGGCACCATGGGAATGATGTTTACGCAGGCAAAGAGTCCCTGTCCACCAGATCGTTGCCTTTCTTCTAACTTTATTCACTACCAAGTAAACAAACAGAACAAAGGCATCATCCTCCTGCTGCTTCTCTTGCTCTGGTAAAAAAAAAAAAGCCATAGGCCCCACCCAGGTGCATGCTGGTCGTATGCCTGCTACCTGCCTAAATAAACCCCAGGTGCCCACACATTACCCAGATCTATTAAATAAACCCAACCAAAATAAACTACCAATTCACCCAAACAAAATACGATAAATAAGCAAACAATGAATCCACACGAATATCTAACAAAGAAAATATTATCAAGTAATCCAAACAAAAACAAATTAACAGATGTCAGAAAAATCTACAGACTACTAAATAGCTCTTTTTTGAATTAAAAAAAATGTAAACTCTCTGATTTTAGCTTCTTAAATGTGATTATTCTTTGTTTTTTTCCTTTCTCTAGGACAATAAACTGAATATTTTAGACAAACCGAGACATTTGCCATCTTTGGGAAACACTGATCGACATTTTTTCACAATTTTCTGACATTTTAAAGACAAAACAACCAATAATTTAATAGCAACAAAATCGACAAACACACCACCAGTCATTAGCTGCATCCCTAATACTGATTCAGTTCATAATTCCCACATTGGAAAAGCTACAAAACAGCAAATATGTCACTAAACAATTATTTGATCATCTAAGCACTGTGGAGTGAGGTTAATTTGTAGGAGGTGTGGTATCTAAACAGCTAAAGTTTACCATGAATTCACTCCTACACGTGTGTTCTTGTCATGACACAGTAAAGAAACAAACTAAGCTAAATATAGAGGCGGTTTGTTAGGAACTCGGACAGCTTGCATAACAGCTGCAGCAGCCTGTTTACATATTTAACATGCAGTTTATCTGAACAGACTGAACGGCAGCACACTGACAGGCTTCATTGACTCACATTTAACCCGCTAACAATTCAGGTTTTCGAGCTACAACAGAGTTAAAGTCACATATTTCTGCCCTTCATGATCACCTTCTCTGTGGTGACATTAGCACCCAGAGCTAACTGAGGCTGCGAACTACGAGGCAAAAACCGGGAGAACGGCCGGTGCAGGAGGCGTTTAACGGGCTGTCCGTTACGAACACGACCCCACGCCGGCTCTGGGGTCCGGTCTTACCGCTGCTCAGCCCCCGGAGTGTCCTTCCAGCCCGCAGACCTCTCAGCAGCGCCGCCATGTCCAGCTGCACCGAGCGGTTGCGTCACTCTACTGCGCCATGTCGAGCTGCGCCGTTACGTCACATCAATGCGACTCCGACAAACGTAAAAAAAAATAAAATAAAAAAGTACATACTTGTCCGCCGAGACATGCGAATATGTATATATAACGACTCAGTATCAATCAATCAACAACAATCTATTCATTGAATTTCATTTTATTGTTGTTTTTTTTAAAGTCGTAAAATTCTCGATGTTTTTGACTTAATTATACAATAAAGGCAATGAAGATGAATCAAAGGCAGACTTTTGATCTATTTAAGTTTTATAAGTTTTAACTGAGCAAGAAAAAAATCCATGCAGAAGTCATCAGGTAGTTTAATCCAATCATCCTCCTCTTAGAATGTCATTAAAAGCAGCTTCTTTTCATCATTTTAAAGGTTAAAAATAGATTCTGTAAGAGAAAAGTCAAAGTCAAAATCAAAGTCTTTTTATTGTCGATACTGCAATATGTACAGGACATAAAGAGCATTGAAACTGCTGTACTCTTCAAAAAGTGAAGGGATGCAAACTTCACAGCAGAACCATGTCAAGTTGGGTTCATGTTCAACTCTTATTTTGCTTTTGGTGCATTTATTTTACTGATAATTCTGTAAGTGTTATTATAAAATGATAAAACATACATGACGCATTTAAGGAAAAGCCTGACGTTGATCAATATTTTTAAGTTTCATAAGGAAACACAAACAGCTAATATTTGTATTAAATATGTTTTTATATATAAAATATGTTGGACATATATGAAAAATGTGCGTATGTTGAAATCCATGAAGTCCATCTGCATCTGTGTTTTCTGTGTTTCCATGTCTTCTTCTGCAGCCTCAAACGAACAGGATCTTATACTGACGCATCAGTTACAACACGGTTTCTGCCCTCTAGTGGCCACAGGTAGGAACTGCAGCCACGGTCTTTGAAAGTCAGCGACATTAAGAATAAGCTGCACTTCCTGCTACTCTGCAAAATAAAAGCCCCACGAGCCTCAATCGTTTTACACAAAATAATCCCAGGATGAGTTTGAAAGGAGCGTCGATGTAAACAAACTGTAATAATCATTAGCTCACTTCTCCACTTGCTCTGAATACTTCTGTCGTTTTTGTAAAGTCCAAACAATGAATTAATCTTTATTCTAGTTAATTATGAACTTAGAACCGCATCTCTGGAGGGACCAGGAAGGTTAGCCGAGGCAGCAGCAGTGCTAACGATCTTCTCCTCTGCCACAGATTATTACCGTAACACAAGTAGCTTTCAAAATAAATGCTCTCCTGAGATACAGGTGTAGTTCGGTTCAGTTTGAGCTGTAATGTTTCTCTGTGTGACGGTCTGACTTCCTCGTAGATCTGGTTGAAAGGAACGACAGAAATTAACAAATAAGTACCCACAATAAACGACTCATGATAAATAAATGAATAAACTAAAGAGAAAAACATGGACTGAGCTGTAAAAGAGCAGTTTAGTGGTGTTTATCTGGACAAAACAAGTTCAACCAAAGTCATGACAACGATCAGCTCCAACAGAAGAGAAGACAGACTTTATTTAAAGGTTAAAGGCTCTTATTGTTAGCGACCACATGAGTCAGGATTATGTTTCATACATGTGTTAAAAAGCTTCCACTGGATTATTACCAACAATCAGGTGATGCTAGCAGAAGCACAAAGCTAAAAGACGACGCTGGAAAACTCCCAGAAACACATGAAAACCTGGAAGTGAGGCTCCAGGTGGGCAGATGTCAGTCAGAGAGGATCAGATGTGGATCTCCAGCTCAGAACCAGAGTCTGTGTTCATGAACCAGCCTCTGTTTGCTGCCTGTTGATGAGATGACAGGAAATCTAACAGTGATATGACACAACTCTTCCAGCTGGGACCCTATCGGAGGGCTTTCATTCATCACCCACATGTTTCCAGGACTCTTTGTTCTCATCAGCTCAATGTGTTGCAGGTAGAGAAGCTGAACCAGTTGGACTGCAGCTGGAAATAGAAAGTCCACTCAACTAGAATCCTGCTCTGACACAAACATCCTGAAACTTCCTGACACTCTGACATGCAGGCTGCCCTCTGAACCAGACATCAGCCTCATGTCAACATTAGCCCTTACAGGTCTTCAGGTCATTTGGCCGTTTTTGACTGCTTTTGAGTTTATCTTAATATTTCACTTTAGAAACTGTTCATCTGGCTCTGATTGTCTTTTTTTCACCACAACCTCACCTATGTGACTGTACAGTTATTTATTCATTTTTTATATAAAGTATGAACACACTGTACCTAAAATTCCAGAAAAAACACAAAATCCGAGTAGGAAAAAGTTAGATTTTTCACTTTGGACACCCAAAAACATGTGAAATGGACCATTTTTCTAACTTAAAATGCTAATATAAATAGTAAACTTCAGAAAACAATGTAATAATTTAGCAAACAGCACAGTTATACACACTGTT
Source organism: Dascyllus trimaculatus (assembly GCA_024666655.1). Classification (NCBI taxonomy): domain Eukaryota; kingdom Metazoa; phylum Chordata; class Actinopteri; family Pomacentridae; genus Dascyllus; species Dascyllus trimaculatus. The sequence goes on along the minus strand of CM045448.1, from coordinate 5,311,768 downwards.
TGCACAAAAATACAGAAAATTCCCAGGCGCTTTTGTACAGTTTTTTTTACAGCTATTTCCAAAACCATCAGGTGTCATAATAAAACTGTACAGGAATTATTTATGCCTCCAAAAATCAGTGGAGTGGCTCAAATAATCAGTGACTTTGGCCTCACAGGGTTTCAGAGGCCAAAATCCACCCTCTGTCCCCCACTCTGCCCCCCCTCTCCTCACAGCAGAGAAAGGAGGGGCTGTGGGGGAGGGGGGCGTCTCAGACACAGCTGCTGATCTTCTCTCATTCTAAAGTCACCTCTAAGGCGCAGAAAGACACAATAAACACGATAGATTTGTGAGATTTAGCGTGTTTGGATCACACCGTTAGTGTTCAGCGTTTAGCGGTCAATGCGCGTTTGTTTTGTGCGTCTTTCTGCGATCCGTCCTACTCCAACTTTCTGCCTAGCAACAACAATAGAATTTTGTGATTGGCAGACGTGGTGTGCCTTCAACCAATAGGAAAGGAGTGTTTTTCTGTAGTTTTCTTCTCAGAATCCATGTTTACCGTCGAGTCCTGTACAACACACGCTCCATAAAAAAGACGCACCGAACGTGCGATAAAGTACAGGGTTTATTATTTGTCGTAACTCTGGTTTTACTTGGCCGATCAACACAATTCAAAGACTGGTAGATAGTTTGAAGTCCGCAGATCGCCTCAGAGAGGCTGGGACGTCCAGCTCGCCTTGCTGCTTTGTCACCAACGCACATAAAACACGGTCCAAATGCAGATGAAACGTGCAAAAAACTGCTGTGTTTATTATTTGTCATAACTCTGGTTTTACTTGGCCTATAAACACCATTCAAAGACTGGTAGATAGCTTGAAGTCCGCAGTCGACACAGATTTAAATGCCGAGGCAGCTTGGCTCTGCCTGACTGCTACGTCATAGCATGCACCAGCGCGACCATCGACTTGTAAGGGTTAGTTGAACTTCTCCATCATCAACAGTGTGGAGCTGCAGCACTAAACTACACAGTGGGAACAACACACTTTACACTGGTTCCCAGTCCACCTCCCAGTAACATGGACCAGTCAGAGTCTCTACACACCAGCTGCTGCTGCTGCTTCAACCTCTGGATCATCAGGACACACTTCATCCTCTCCAACAAACACTGTCCTGATCAGCATCACTTCCATCTGCAGAGAGAAGAAGAGAGACCAGAGGAGATCAATGAGTTTGATCAGATGATCATCAGTATAAAGAGCAGCAGGACTTCAGTTCAGAGCAGCAGCTTCATGCTAACGTGTTGGAGTGAACACACTGAGCTCCAAGCTCACACACCTGCACACACTGTCAGCATCAGATGTGTTTCTCTGCACATGTCACTGCAGTCCACAGTGGAAACAAACTGCTGACAGTCATTAAGCTTCATCACTGCACAAACTTCCCTCATGGATTTACTGCTGCTCCATCTAAACCAACAGTCTGTGTGTCCATCAACATCTCATCTGTCTACAAAAAATAACTCAAGTCTGGCAGCAAAGGGGCCAAAACATCTGTTCAGATGCTTCTGGAAGGTTCAACACCTAGAAGGGACTGAATGAAACAGCACATTTATCAAATCAAGAGGTTTCAATCAGGTTGAAGTCAAATTAAATTAAATCAAACGTGTGTCAAACAGCAGGAGATGCTGAGAGAAAGACTAAATGTGATGAAGCTGCTGTGAAATAAGAGCCAGAGGTCTGCAGGCTTCAGTCTCACTGATCTCAGAGCTGACAAACATCAAGCTGATCAGCTGATCACTGTTGACATGAGACAACAAACAGTCAGATCAGATGTGATGGACACTCTGATGGAGGACGACCACTGTCTGTGCACATCTGGAAGGCTGTCAGCTGGAATCAGCTTCATGTCTTCAACACATCAACACAACAACAACAGTCGGCTCTCACAGCTTCACTGAGAAGCTGCAGGTTTAAAGGAGACACTGGATCTTCGCTCTGATACTGACTGTTTAATAGAAAACTGACTGACTGGAACCTTCTACTGACCTCAGAGTCTTCAGGCTGCAGTCTGGACTCTCCACAAGATCCTCCAGATGTTTCACTGCTGAATCCTGCAGGTTGTTCTTACTCAGGTCCAGATGTTTCAGATGGGAGGGGTTGGATTTCAGAGCTGAGACCAGAGAATCACAGCTGATTTTTGACAACCTGCACTTGATCAATCTGAATAAAGAAAAAAGATGTAGATCAAATCATTGATGATCCATCAGATGTGTTCAGCTTCTGAATGTGCAGCTCAACATTACTTTGTCTTCATCAATCAACTTTTCTCTACAACCAGCACAGTGACTTTGTCCTTCTGTTATTGTGGATCATCATCATGTCAGCCTTCTACACACATCATCCACGTCAGCTCAACATTCATCCACCTATTCATGTCCACTCATCAATAACATGCTGCATCATCAACAGCATCAGGATCAGTGAAATAACATTGAACTGAACAAACCAAAGAAATATTTCTACTTCACTCACTAAAATTTGTCACTTCAAACTGATCTGACTTCAGAGGATCTTCTGGATCCACATGTGACTCTTCAGCACTAATTACAAACATTCATTTCCTTTAGATGAGCTTCAGTTGTCATTAAACACATCAGATCTACAACAGTAACAGACAGACAGTGAACTGACCTCAGAGTCTTCAGGCTGCAGTCTGGACTCTCCAGAATACCACACAGATGTTTCACTCCTGAATCCTTTAGGTTGTTGTTACTCAGGTCCAGATGTTCCAGATGTGAGGAGTTGGACTTCAGAGCTGAGGCCAGATAATCACAGCTGATCTCTGACAACCTGCAGCCCTCCAATCTGAACACAGAATAAAAGACGTGAGTTGAGGAGACAAAGTTCCTTCTTGAAACCATCCAGAGGTCCATCATGTGTTCAGAGCTGAAGAAGCTTCACAATGTACAAGTTGATCAAATGGAAACTCCAAACAGCTGAAGCCAACAGGAAGCAGCTTCCAACAGTCCAACAGAACCAGAGAAGAAGAGCTCTCATTCATATTAATGACAACATGCTACTGCTCCAATCAACACAGAGTGACTTCAGCTCTGAAACTCTGCAGCTCCACCAGCGGCTCCATCCATACAAACTGATGCTGAGCAGCAAACACCAGGAAAAACACTCGGACATTTATTTAACTTCTTGCTCAGAGTCACAGAAACACACAGGAAGGAAACCAGGACAAGACCAGGCTCCAGACTCTAGAAGATCTTCATGTTCTGGAACCATGGACACATTTCAATCAGGACTCTACATTCAGATCATTTCATTATTGATCATCTGTCATTGACAGTGGAAAGTGTCCATCACAGTGTTCAGAGGACAAGGTGACGTCTTCAGGCAGTTTTCTCAAACACAAACATCTTCACTTTCAAACCACACAAAGCAGAGAAAAGAAGAACATCAGTAGAACCTGATGGAGAAGATGTTCCCATTGCTCCTGATCAATGACTTCAACTTTTTATGCCCACTGGTGCCAGCTAGTAATAATAATAATAATAATAATAATAATAAACTTTATTTATATAGCACCTTTCATGACATGAAATGCAGCTCAAAGTGCTTTACAAGTGGCTTACAGAAAGTTCATGTTTGCAGTAATAAAATAAATAAAATAGAAATAAAATGTATGTTAACAGTGATAAAATACAAAAAATGAAATAAATAAAATAAATAAAACACAATATAAAACAGAGGATGCAGATACAGAAAACAGTGCAGACATATTCAATTAAAAGCAAGAGTGAAAAAGTGGGTCTTAAGCTGTGTTTTAAAACTTGCTACAGAGGTTGCCTGTCTTATGTGAGCTGGGAGTTTGTTCCAGGCTGTCGGCCCATAGAAGCAGAATGCTGCTTTTCCATGTTTTTTATATGCCATTTTTGGTATGTCAAGCAGGTCAGCACTGGATGACCTGAGGGGGCGGTTTGGAGCGTATCTAGGTAGACAGTCAACTAGATAGGAGGGCGCCAGACCATTCAGAGCTTTATAAACAAGTAAAAGAATTTTAAAATCAATCCTAAAAACAACTGGAAGCCAGTGCAGAGACGCTAAAACTGGAGTAATATGTTCTCTCATCTTGGTTCTAGTTAAAACTCTGGCTGCCGCATTTTGAACCAGCTGCAGCCTGTCAGTAGTTTTCTTTGGCAGGCCAGAAAGCAGGGCATTACAGTAATCAAGCCGGGAGAAAACGAAGGCATGGATCAGAGTTTTGGCATTGTCCAATGACAGAAACGCTCTAATGCGTGCAATATTCCTGAGATGAAAAAAGGCCGTTTTTGTAACATGATTAATATGTGCGTTGAAATTCAATTCGGAGTCAATAAAAACCCCTAAGTTCTTTACTGGATTGTTACTTTCAATGCTTAAGTTACCCAGTCTGCTCCTTATTGATTCTCTCTGCTCGATAGAACCCCCAATTGTGAGGATTTCAGTTTTATCCTCATTTAGTTTAAAAAAGTTGTCAGTCATCCAACATTTGATGCTAGTTAGACAGGTCAGCAAACAGTTTAGGGCACTTGGGTCATCTGGTGCTACAGAGAGGTAAATCTGAGTATCATCAGCATAGAAATGGAAATTCACCCCATGATCAGCGATAAGTTCTCCCAGTGGCAGTATATACAAAGAAAACAATAGCGGACCAAGAATCGAACCCTGAGGAACACCAGAACAGATGTCACGTTTGTTAGAGTGGAAGTCAGCTAGACAGACAGAGTAGCTTCTGCCTTTTAAGTAGGAGCGGAACCAGGAGAGGGCCACAGCTGATAACCCAACCCAGTGCTCCAAACGATGTAATAGAATATCATGTTCAATTGTGTCAAAAGCGGCCGTTAAGTCAAGTAGTAGGAGAACAGATACATTTTTCTTGTCAGATGCCACCCTTAAGTCATTGATCACCTTTAAAAGAGCAGTTTCCGTGCTGTGACCTTTTCTGAAACCAGACTGAAATTTGTTATGTGTATTATTATTCTGTAGAAACACCTCCAATTGCTTAAAAACAACTTTTTCTAAGATTTTCCCCAAAAAGGGAAGATTAGAAATAGGCCTGTAGTTACTTAATTCAGAACTATCGAGGTTTGGCTTCTTAAGTAAAGGCCTCACTACTGCCCTTTTAAGGGAGTCAGGAAAGACACCAGAATACAGGGAGCAGTTTACAATTTTTAGTATATCGCCAATCACACTGTCCAAGACTTCTTTGAGAAAAGGTGTGGGAATTACATCTAGTGAGCAGGACGATGAGGTCATCTGCGATATGATTTTGCGGAGTTCTTCTTCATTAACAGCACAGAAAAACTTAAGGCTACCCCTGGAGGGATCCACATTTCTACACCTGGTGTTCACAGAAAGGGTGTTTATGCTTGCTGCAGCACTCATAATATCGGCTCGAATATTTGAAATTTTGTTGTCAAAGAAGGATGCAAACTCGTTACATTTGGCTTTAGAAGCGGGGAGTGATTGTTTATATAATTGAGGGGGGTTTAAGACATGTTCAATAGTGGAAAAGAGAACTCTGGCATTTGTCTTGTTCTCGTTAATAATCTTAGCAAAATATTCCCGCCTTGCCAGACGTCGGGCCTTCTCATAGGCAGTGGTTTTTTTCTTAAGAATCTCTACATGAACAGTGAGTTTGCTTTTCCTCCAGACTCTCTCTGCTCTGCGACAATCTCGTTTTAGTGAGCGGGTGTGTTCATTGATCCATGGCGTGGCTGCAGAGTTACCTTTCTTTTTAATTTTGTAAGGAGCCACTATGTTTAGGGCCGACTCTATTTTAACATTAAAGTGATGAACCAGATCATTCACTGAGGAAGCATCGGGCTGGGGATTAGCATTTGCTAGATAGAGGGGAAAGTCATTGGCTGCCGATTGGGTAAGAAAGCGTTTTTTCACAGTGTGTTCTGGATTGTCATTATTTACATCTGAGACAGTCATGTTAAAACACAACACAAAGTGATCCGATAGCTCGGGCCTGTCAATAATCTTGTCAACAGTAATAGTCAGACCTCTAGATATCACTAAGTCCAGGGTGTGGCCAAGCTTGTGTGTTGGCCCAACAACGTGTTGAATAAAACCAAAGGAGTGCAACAAGTCCATAAAACCCATAGCCACGGTGCACGAGGCGTTGTCCATGTGCAGATTGACGTCTCCAGTTATCAGAGTTCTGTTGTGGTTAGTAGCACAGATTGATAGCAGTTCAGAGATTTCTGTTAAAAACAAGGCTTTGCTGCATTTAGGGGGACGATAAACAGTAACCATTAGCACCGGAGATTTATTATCCAGTATGTTGGCCTGGTATTCAAAGGATGAAAAGCTACCAAGAGAAAGAGAGTTAAACTTTAAAACGTCTGAGAAGATGTTTGCCAGTCCACCGCCTCTTTTACCCTCGCGTACTGAGTGGATAAAACTATAATTTGGCGGACATGCTGGTGCAAGAATAACATTTCCATCAGATTTAAGCCACGTTTCAGTTAGAAAAAGAATATGTAGATTCTCTGTGCAAATCAAATCGTTTACAGAAGCTGACTTTTCAACAATAGATCTAATGTTAAAAAGGCCCAAGTTTAGTTTATGGCATCTTACAGGGCTGCTTCTTGTGCGAGGAGTATATGTTAAATTTGCTACATTAATCCCGCGCCGTGTGCGGGTTCTGCCAGGATGGCGTCTGGTTGTAATAAGGACAGGAATTGGACTATTGTTAGTAACTACTGTGACGTGAGACGTAGATGGTGGATTTATAGATAGTCACGGGAAGAAGGCTTTGCAGGAGTGGAGCGTGAGTTCAATGTTTGTGGATAACAGACGTGATCCACTGTAGTTAAGATGGAGGCGGTCGTGTTTAAATAAGTCTGGTCTCTTGAAGAAGGTGGTGAAATTGTCTACATAAGGGATGCCCCTGTTACAGCAGTAGTCCTTGAGCCAGATATGTAATTGTCTGAGGCGGCTGTATTTTACATCACCAAAACGGGGTGATGGTATTGGGCCTGAGATGACGCATTGTTTGTTAGAATTAAGAACACTGTCAATGAGGGAGATAAAGTCCACCTTCAGTTTCTCAGACAGCTCCAGTTTTAAGTCATTTGAGCCCGCATGAATTACTACTGTGGAGATAGATGGACTGTGACGTAGGTGACGTAGAGCGGAGGTGCGGACGTCGTTAACGAGTGCACCTGGGTGACATGAGGTGCGGCATTTGTTGATGCGGACATGACGGACCATAGACGACCCAACAACCAGCACTGGGTCAGCGGACTCATTTCTCTCTGGAGCTTCGGTACCTTTTGTCGCTGGGTGTCCCCCGACGGAGAGGCGAGGCGGAGGACGTGAGCGCTGCTCGGCGAGCTGCCCGGCTAGCTTCTCGGGGCAGCCGTCGTTAGACGAGCGAGGCAGAGGACCAGAGCGTTGATGAGCAGCCGCAGTTGGTGAAGGTGGCTTCCCCGGAGAAGTGGGTGAGACAGGAGGGAAACGGGTCCTACCAGGCGCTGGTGTAAAATGCGGCATGGTGCGACGCCGTCGAGCTGGTGGAGACCTGCGAGACCCATAGGATAACCGGGACGACGGAGGAGCAGCCAGAGGGGGAAAATCAGTCATGCCGAGGATGTCAAAAGTGTTCTGGAGAGGGAGACTGAAGTCAGGACGTGGATGGGGGGAACTCTTCCCTCTCCTGCTGCTGGGACCAGCCCGCGACCATGGCTGGGATGGAGTCGAGCTGACCAGACCCTTGGGCTTAGCCCCGAACAGAGCCCAGGACTCATCGGGGATGGGGAATGGAGGAGGAGTGGGACCGTGAGCGGTGACAGGCTCAGGAGGAGATGTTGATTCTCGGGCAGGACTGTGAGCGGCGAAAGCAGGATCTGGAGAAGAGGTGGGCACAACAGCAGTGGGATCAGGCTCCAGGCCACTACTTGAGTCAGGTTGTGCCGGTTTGAAGACGATGGTATCGAGGTATTTCTCGGCTTCCTGGATCTTGTAGAGAGTGGAGATTCTTCCCTCGAGCTCCAAGATCTTCACAGCCAGGCTGGCACAGCTGACACAGCCAGATGGAGAGGTGAGTGGAGGCATATTGTGGATGAGGTGCGGGCAGGGGCTCAGTCCAGAGCCCGCAATGTTAATATGGTGTTAACAGGTGGATCTTATGTGAAGCAGCAAAACTTGCCCACACGGTCCAACAAGTGGACCCGCTGCGGTGATCAGGCGTCGGTTTGCAAGTGGTGGGTAGATTTGCACCGGTGTCCTGCTAGCATCCAGGGCTAAAAACAACCGCTTATGCTAGCCGTGGTAGCGAGATCAGGCGGGGGGAGACATCGAGACGTCCGATGTCTTTAAGCCATCATCCGGATAAAAGATGTAGATAAAAACAATCAGGATCCAGGAAATAGGACATAAAAATATGGTTTTAAAAACGGATAAAATCAAGATCGGCGCGAACTACGGGCGCGATGCTGTTTTCTCACGGCAGCGGAAATGACATAGCAGTACCCTCCCTCCCTGTGTCCTTTCCTTCCGTTTCCTCTCGGTGGACGAGAGCTTGATGCAGGCGGCGGGAGTGCAGCAGGTGCTGTCACTTCTAATCAGCTGTGGAGATGCACATGTGAAATTGATTGTCGGCTTCACTCTGTCCAGATTTAAACCACGCTCAGATCGTCTCACGCCGCCGGACTGTCAACTACTATCAGTTAGTCTCTGATCGCAGTTCAGTTTTTCTCCAAGCCAGTCTGCCTGATTACTAACATTTGTTCTCCGTCTGCAGTTCTCCACCTCCCTCTCCTCGGCAGCCTACCCGGATTCCGACGACTACCTGGATCTCCCTCTCTGGACTCCCACACACACCCCTGCCTGCCAATCACCAGGAAACCCAGCCGTGGCTCTCCTACACTCCGCCATTCCTTCCTGCCTGTCTGCCTGTCTGCCTGTCTGCCTGCCGTCCACAACTACTCTTGGCCCGTCTGGCTCCCCATTCACTCTCTGCGCCCCTCAGATAAGACTATTGAATATCATGTTGATTTTCGCCTTGAGGACTTTTCCCTGCGTGTAGATCTGTTGTAGTATTTTTTGTTAGCCATCTGTTTAGCGTAACACCAAATCGGTGCCTCCCTTTGTTCATAGTTAGTTTTTAGTTTTGTGGTCAAGTTCCTAGTTTAGGACTCCTTTCGTTTACCGTTGTTTCAGTTTCGAGTTGTATCCTTATTTTGTTGCATTAAAAAGCTTATTTGTGAACTCCTGAGTGTCGTGTCTTGTTGCCTGGCGGTTGAGTCTCCGAACCGTACGTAACACAACTAGTCATCAACTGTTGCTGCTGGATTTTTAAGGAGCTAAAACAGAGACAGTAAGGCTGTCATTGAAAACAGAACTTCGAAACATCATAAAAAACAAAATTTTAAGTGTAAAAAGAATGTCTTTTAAGGCACAGACATGAAGAAAAATCTGAAAATAGCTATTTAAAATCACAATAAAAACAACAAACATCAAAATTCTCATTTTCAGTGACAACATATTCTGTCTCTGGTTTAGCTCCATATGACAGCTTCATCAATAATGAAAAGCTATTGTTAGTTTTGGCTGTCAGTTGACTGGAGGAAGTTTCTTGTTCTACTGAACTTTGAAATGTGCAGCTCAACATTTCTGTGCCACAGCCAAAGGACTAAACAGAGAGGAAGAAAACTGACGTTAGCAAGAAGAACCTCAGTGTGGATCAGTAGAAGATCAACCTGATGGCTGCAGCATAGTGTCACCACAACTTTACATCACATTCATCTCAGCACACAAACTAAACATGATGTCTGACCTCAGAGTCTTCAGGCTGCAGTCTGGACTCTCCACAAAACCACACAGATGTTTCACTCCTGGATCCTTCAGGTGGTTCTCACTTAGGTCCAGATGTTCCAGATGGGAGGGGTTGGACTTCAGAGCTGATACCAGAGAGTCACAGCTCATCTCTGACAATCTGCAGTCCTCCAATCTGAATAAAGAATAAAAGATGTTAATTGAGGAGACAAAGTTCCTTCTTGAAACCATCCAGAGGTCCCTCATGTGTTCAGAGCTGAAGAAGCTTCACAATGTACAAGTTGATCAAATGGAAACTCATGTTCTGGAACCATGGACACATTTCAATCAGGACTCTACATTGAAATCATTTCATTATTGATCATCTGTCATTGTTATTGGAAAGTGTCCATCACAGTGCTCCGAGGACAAGGTGACGCCTTCAGACTGTTTTCTCAAACACAAACATCTTCACTTTCAAACCACACAAAGCAGAGAAAAGAAGAACTTCAGCAGAACCTGAAGGAGAAGATGTTGCCATTGCTTCCTGATCAGTGACTTCAACTAGTCATCAACTGTTGCTGCTGGATTTTCTGCTCATTGAACAACTGATGGATCAGCTTTACATTTCATCAGCAGCTACATCAAGTGGAGCATCTTGGATTTGAATATTTCGCTTCCTAAAACATCACATGGCTTCATCCAAGTGTTGAACCAGCAGATGCTGAATATTAGTTTCTGTCTCTCAGGATGAAAAACTGCTTCAATTACAGCTCAAACTATCTGTCCACTGTTTGATGAGTCCATGGACAAAACAGCAGAAACACTTCATCATGGTTGGAGTCACTGATCCAGTAAAACACCAAACTTGTTCCAGTCTGTCAACACATTTTGTGTTTTCAGTCACACTCAACTGAATATTTGTGGTTTTGGTTGCTGGAACAAAACCAGACATTTGAAGATGTCACCTTGAACACTGACAAAGTGGGATTAACACTTTTCAGTGTTTTCACTGTTTAGACATGATCTAAATCACTGACAGTAAATAAAGTATCGAATTATCCTGAGCTGCTGCCTGGTTTCAATCTGAACTGAAGACAAACATGAGGTCAGGTATGAGCTGAAGATCTGTTGTGTCAGAGTTTCACAGTCAGTTATTCTCTGGACGATGTTTCTTGTTGTATTGTGCTTTGAAATGTGGAACTCAACATTTCTCTGCCAGAGTCAAAGGACTAAACAGAGAAGAAGAAAACAGATGTCAGCATGAAGATCCTCAGTGTGGGTCAGTACAAGATCAACCTGATGGCTGCAGTTTGGTGTCACCACAACTTTACATCACATTTTACATTCACTTTTCATCTCAGCACACAAATAAAACATGATGTCTGACCTCAGAGTCTTCAGGCTGCAGTCTGGACTCTCCACAAAACCACACAGATGTTTCACTGCTGAATCATACAGGTCGTTTATGCTCATGTCCAGAAGTTCCAAATGAGAGGCGTTGGATTTCAGAACTGAGTTCAGAGAACCACAGCTGATCTCTGACAAACTGCAGTACTTCAATCTGAATAAAGAATAAAAGATGTAGATCAAATCATTGATGATCCAGCAGGTGTGTTCAGGTTCTGAATGTGCAGCTCAACATTACTTTGTCTTCATCAATCAACTTTTCTACAACCAGCGCAGTGACTTTGTCCTTCTGTTATTGTGGATCATAATCATGTCAGCCTTCTACACACATCATCCACATGTCAGCTCAACATTCATCCACCTATTCATGTCCACACATCAGGAACATGCTGCATCACCAACAGCATCAGTATAATTGAAATCATTACAGGCCGGTCCTTTTGCTAGCCGTTTGGGACAAGTAGCGATGTACTGGTCCGTCTTACCACAACAGAGGCAGGCATTGACTGCTCTGCGGTGGTTCCTCTCCTGGGGAGTAAGTTGGGCCTTTCCAACTGCATGGGCTCTGGTTTGGGGTTGGGTGAATGTGAGATGCAGGATACTGGGCTCTTGGAGGCTGAAGATTGGGGACCATTGTTTGAGGCTCTGAGAGCCCATTCCCAGCGTTGCTCTCACAGGCGATTCTCTGGTTAGATCGCCATCATGATCAATTGATCCAAACTGGAAATGTCGTCCCAGGCTGCCAGCTCATCCTTTAAGCTGTCACTTAGCCCCCTGTAGAAGGCTTTGAGGATTGCCACTCCATTCCACCCGCTCTCAGCTGCCAAGGTGCGAAACTCTGCCACGCTGCAGATCCCCTGGTGGATTGAGAAGAGGTGATTTCCGGCATGTCGCCCCTTGACTTGGTGATTGAAAGCCTTCTTCATTTCATTGGTGAAGGCCACATATGAGCTACATGTCTCAGACTGACTCTACCAAAGAGCTGCTCCTGACTCCCTAGCCGTTCGTGTCAGCAAACTAATTAGATATGCTATGCAAGAGCAATCTGAGGCATAGGACTGAGGCTGCAATTCAAACACGAGGGACACTTGTATTAGAAACGACTGACAAGAACCAAAATCACCACCGTAATGTTCAGGTACTGGCATGAGTGGCTCTTTCGAGACCGGTAGCACAGAGAAGTGGCTACAGGCTGAACTTGGGCTTCAGTAGGAGGAGGGGGAGGCTGAGTAATGTGGGAAGTCAAACTAGTCATATAAACTACGGGTAACACTATCCAACCATAACTCTACACTTAACTAGCTACCGGTCTGGGAGAGGGTTGAGAGAATGCAGGTGGAGATGTGTGGCGTAGAGATCTTGCATTGAATGTGAGAAACCAGAGTTTGGGTGAGTCTGGATGATCGGTGGCGAAGGCAGGAGTGAGCAGGTGATGCAGACGGGGCTGGCTGGGAGCGGCTCAGAAAAAGGTTTCCTGTTTCACGGGCCAACGTGGAGTGAACAACTGTGCCAGGCTATATGGAAGGAGATGATTGCAAGCAGGTGAAGCACGCCCAGCCACAGGAGTCCTGTCTCAGGTGATTAGGGAAGAGAAGGAGAGGCTGCCACTAAGCAGAGGAGGTGGAGGGCATGACACCAGATGACTCTTCAGCACTCATTACAAACATTTGTGTTGTTTCACAACTAACACTGAACACTTACTACAGTTTCTGATACAAACACTCAACCTTTGTCTCAACAAACTGAATTTAGGACACAAACAGAAAATCTGACCCAGAGCAGATTTACAGCTTCATGGATGGAAGTTCTGTTTGAACATAGATGAGCTTCAGTTGTCATTAAACATCTCAGATCTACGACAGTAACAGATGGTCAGAGAACTGACCTCAGAGTCTTCAGGATGCAGTTTGGACTCTCCAGAAAACCACACAGATGTTTCACTCCTGGATCCTGCAGATCATTCAGACTCAGGTCCAGATGTTCCAGATGAGAGGGGTTGGACTTCAGAGCTGAGGCCAGAGACTGACAGTTGATCTCTGACAACCTGCAGCGCTCCAATCTGAATAAAGAATAAAAGATGTGGATCAGATCAGTGATGATACATCAGATGTGCTCAGGTTCTGAATGTGCAGCTCAACATTACGTTGTCCTCATCAATCAGCTTTTCTCCACAACCAGCAGAGTGACTTTGTCCTTCTGTTATTGTGGATCATCATCATGTCAGCCTTCTACACACATCATCCAACTGTTCATGTCCAAACATCAGTAACATCTGCTGACCTGAGTCCACTCTCTCATTACAGGATCAGCATCACATCTCTTCTTTCTTTCATTTATATTATTATTTATACCTTCTTCTTCTGTGTTTAAAAGCTTCGTAGTTTTGTCTCATTCAAATGTTCCAGTGTGTCTTCAAACAACAGTCACATGTCATCTGTACGTTACAGAATGATTCTGGTTCCTGCTGTCCGCACTCACTGTCCAGTGTTCTCTTCCTAACACAACTCCACTGGAAGGAATCCCTTCATGAGCTCACTTCACTCTAACATCCAGCTTCAGCTTCTGACACTAATCAGTTCCAGACTGTTGACAACTAAACTCCCTCTCTGAGTTCCTGAGGCTCCACTGCAGCTCAGCACAAACACTGTGGAAACACAAACATCCTGACTGGATGTGTGGAAGTCAGACTGCTGAAGCCTCACATCACTTTCACATCAGCTTTACATTCAGACACACAGCAGGACTGTGCATTCTGTCCTCCATCTTGGATCCCTGCAGTCAGCTGATCAGGGCATTTATTCACAGACACTTCAACAAACTAAAATGTCTTCAGACTGTTTTCACAAACATCCTCAACATTTATCAAAGCAAACCTGAAACTTCAGTCAAGAATGTGAAGAGAATCAATTGCACCAACAGTCGTGGAACTGACCTGAGAGTCTCCAGTTTACAGTTTGGACTCTTCAGTCCATCACAAAGATGCTTCACTCCTGGATCCTGCAGGTTGTTCTGACTCAGGTCCAGTTCTGTCAGATGGGAGGGGGTGGACTTCAGAGCTGAGGCCACGACTTCACAGTGAATCTCTGAGAGTTCACAGTTAGTAAGTCTGTCATGACACATAAATGACAAAACATGTTATGATGAGAGAGGACACGTCATCTTCAGAGTTTCTACTGTGACTCAGAATGTTGTGACTGAGTTGAGCTCAGTCAACAGTTCCAGTACAAAGATGATGATGTCTCTGCTGTGGACCTGCTGCTGTCAGCTTCACCTCCATCCCTGAACATCTACAGTCATTAAATGTATAAAAACTGTTCATTGATTGATCAGCTTTAAACACGAGAACTTGAAACATCTACTTTTTCACAGCGTTTGAAGCAGCTCAAGAACATCTGAAGCTGAACTCAGCTGACATCAAGTTTGAAATAAACCAGTGGAACACTGACAATAATGAGATGTTCTGGAGAGAACATCTGGAGAACTGAACCACTGATCTACTGACTGATCATGTTCATCACATCTGGACTCACCGAGCCTTTCTGCAGTTCCTCACAGCTGGAATCAGTCTCACTCGTCCCTCATCTGATGTTCTGTACTTTTCCAGGTCCAACTCATCCAGAACCTCCTCTGACATCTGCAGCATGTAGGCCAGAGCTGAGCAGTGGATCTCAGAGAGTTCCTTCTGTGATCTGTCCTCTGACTGCAGGAACTCTTGGATATCCTGAGGGACTGAGAGATCCTTCATCTCCATCAGACAGTGGAAGATGTTGATGCTTCTGTCTGGAGACATAAAATAACTGTTCATCTCCTTGAGCATGTTGATGACTCTCTGAATCATTTCTGGATGGTTCTCCGTTTGACCCAGCAGGTCTCCTAAGAGTCTCTGGTTGGACTCCACAGAGAGGCCATGAAGGAAGCGAACAAACAGGTCCAGGTGACCATGTTTACTGGTGAGGGATTTCTCCATGACTCTGTCCAGGAACACATCCAAAGATGAGTTCATGTAGTCTTCTCCCAGGAACTTCTTCAGTACCTCAGTGTTGCTGCTGGTGTGACAGTGGAACATGTAGACTGCAGCCAGGAACTCCTGAATGCTCAGATGAACAAAGCAGTAGACTGGTTTCTGGAACATCACACACTCTCTTCTGAAGATCTGTGTACAGACTCCTGAGAACACCGAGGCCTCTGTCACATCCAGACCACACTGCTCCAGGTCTTCTTGGTAGAACATGATGCTTCCTTTCTCCAGATGTTCAAAGGCCAGCCTCCCCAGCTTCAGAACTACTTCCTTGTCAGCCTCCGTCAGCTCCTGTGGACTGGTCTCATGTCCCTCATGGTACTTGAGCTTCTTCCTGTGTGTCTGAACCAGCAGGAAGTGTGAGAACATGTCGGTCAGGGTCTTGGGCAGCTCTCCTCTCTGCTCTGTGCTCAACATGTGCTCCAGAACTGCAGCAGTGATCCAGCAGAACACTGGGAGTCCACACATGATGTGGAGGTTCCTGGATGTCTTCATGTGGGAGATGATTCTTCTGGACAGCTCTTCATCACTGAACTTCCTCCTGAAGTACTCCTCCTTCTGGTCGTTGGTGAAGCCTCGTACTTCTGTCAACCTGTCCACATGTTGAGGAGGGATCTGATTGGCTGCCGAAGGGCGGGAAGTGATCCAGACCAGAGCCGAGGGAAGCAGGTTCCCCTGGATGAGGTTTGTCAGCAGGACGTCCAGCGATGACTTGTGGCTGACGTCAGACACAACCTCCCTGTTGGTGAAGTCCAGTGAAAGTCTGCTTTCATCCAGACCGTCAAAGATGAACAACAGTTTCCAGACAGCCAGCTTCTCTGCTGTCACCTTCTGTAATGCTGGATGGAAGACATGGAGCAGCGTCAGAAGACTGTGCTGCTCATCTCTGATCAGGTTCAGCTCCCTGAACGGAAGCACAACCACCACACTGACATCTTGGTTTTCTCGGCCCTCTGCCCAGTCCAGACTGAACTTCCTCACTGAGAAGGTTTTTCCCACGCCAGCCACGCCGTTGGTCAGGACCACTCTGATGGCTGTCTGCTGCTCAGGTAAGGCTTTGAAGATGTCCTGGCACTTGATGGGAGTGTCATGGAGGCTCTTCTTGGAAGCCGTCTCCAGCTGACTCACCTCATGTTGGCTATCAGCCTCTTCACTGTGTCCCTCTGTGATGTACAGCTCAGTGTAGACCTTGTTGAGGAGGGTTCTACCTCCTGTTTCATCACTTCCTTCAGTCACATGTTCACATCTCCTCCTCACACTCATCTTATGTTCCTGCAGAACCTCCTCCAGACCAGCTTCTGCTCACAGACAAGAGAAAAATC
Organism: Dascyllus trimaculatus; assembly: GCA_024666655.1. NCBI lineage: Eukaryota > Metazoa > Chordata > Actinopteri > Pomacentridae > Dascyllus > Dascyllus trimaculatus. The sequence goes on along the minus strand of CM045448.1, from coordinate 5,295,224 downwards.
AGACCACACAAACAAACACACCAACCTGTCATGTCTGGACAACACAACACAACAACAAGGTCACTTTTCACACATCAGTCCATCAGCACATGTTCAGTCTTACTTTGTCCACAGCTGCTCTGACTGGCTGTCTCCAGTCCAGCTCTGCTTCTGGGTCTTTTTCCACACTGGGGACAGGAGGAGTGACCTGATGGACCAGACTGGTCCCAGTATGAGGTGATGCACTGTCTGCACAACCAGTGTCCACAGCTGGTAGAGATTGGATCCTTCAGGACGTCCTGACATGAAGCACAGCAGGACGGCTGCTCCTCCTCAGAAGCTCCCCTCCTCTTCATCACTCTGTCAACACATTGATTCATCACTCAGATCATCTGGAGAACAACATCCACATGTGACCAACAGTGAAGCTCAGATGGTCCCAGAGAACAGTCAGAGTGAGGCTACTGTTCTGTCTGAGTCCAGCTGCTTCTTTTATTACTAACTCCACTCACTTCTTTCCTACCAGCTGTCTGATTCCACTCTGACTGATCTGCCTGCAGTTTGCTGTTAATACAAACTCAACCCTTTGAGCAGCAGCTTCACAGTAACAGCCTTCCATCACAGACAGCTGCTCCTGGTCTTCACTCTTCTACCGTCACTCTGCTTCACTTTCAACTCACAGTACAAATGATGTTAAACTGTGTGAGAGCAGCAGCCTCAGACTCACAGTGTTCAGCTTTCATTTCAAACATCTGGATCATGAGAACCAGGAACCCACCAAGACCAACCACAACATCAACCACACATGTGGAGAACACTCTGTCTCACTCTGACAGTCTTTACGGGGACGTCAACATTGGGCTGAACATGTTTGAATACTGAGTGGAAACAGAGAACCAGAGGTTCTCAGGTGTTCTACCACAGAAACACCATCAGAACTTCTGGTTGTAAAACCCAGACCAGGATCCATCTCAGTCTGGAAGAGTTCTGCATTCTGACCACTGTGTGACTGTTTCAGCAGAGCATCTTCCTCCATCCTAAACCATCATCTTCATCAGGTCACTTTACAGCACAAACACTTTCTTACTTTGAGTCTGAAGGTTCAGGTTCTTCACTGAAGGTCAGAGGTTCTTCTCTGGACCAGTCACTCTTCATAGACAGACGGCTGGAGGCTGGAAACTCTGCTCTCTGTCTGCTCAAACACATGTTAGTATTTTCATCAATCACTGATCAATCCTCTGATCACATCCGTAGTTTAAACACACAAACTGCAGATGATCACATGGTTCATGTCTGCAGTCGTCCTCTTTGATCAGATCACAGCTTTTCTACTGGCAGAGATGCTGAGAGGAAAACAGGACCAATGATTTCTATTGGAGTCACAGAAACCTTTTCAGAGTTCATTTGAATGGACCAACTAAAACCAACCATCAGGGACACGACACAGAACTGACAGGTGGAATCATAAAGGAGTCATAGGAACAGTCAGAGGCAGTGTTCTTACTTTGAGTCTGAGGGTTCAGGTTCATTACTGAAGTCTGGAGGTCTGTCATTGGACCAGTCACTCTTCATAGACAGACGGCTGGAGGCTGGAAACTCTGCTCTCTGTCTGCTGAAACACAAACAAGTTTCTGCTCACATGAATCGCTGAGAGATTCTCTGATAGCACAGTCATTTTGGGAACACTCAACTGAAAGTGAAGTGAGAGAAATTCCCTACAAGCCAAACTAAATCTGGCTTGAATCAAACATCTGAAGTAGGGCTGTAGGTCAGGACTCCTGCTAAGGCTAAGGAAGCAACCACACTAGCCACCTCTGCCGACCCTGTACCACTCTCACACCAGATCCATGGTACACAAAACGGAGGAGCTGGAATTACAACTTGCCTAAAATTGCTACATTCGGGACTGTTGTATCCTGATCATTACCGAGACCTGGCTTCACCCGAGGATCCTCGATGCTAGCGCGCAGCTAGCAGGCCGCACTCTGCTCCACTGGGATCAGACTGTGGACTCCGGTAAGAGCAGGGGACGGTGTCTCTGTATTTATGTGCACAATGACAGGTGCAACAACAATGTGATCACTCACAAGCACTGTTCCCCTGATTTGGAGTACGTGTCTGTCAGTTGGCGGATTTTTTACTACCAAGAGACTTAACTGTAGCGGCTGTCTATATCCCAGTTGATGCCAGTGTCAACACAACGCTCTCTCTTCTGCTGAACACCGTAAACAAACATCAAGCCCACCCTGATGGCGTTCGCATTATTGCGGGGGATTTTAATAAGGCTAATCTGAACACTGTTCTCCTGAAATTCCATCAGCACGTCAAATGTCCTGCTAGAGGGGAGAACACTCTTGATCATGTGTACTCTAACATCAAGCATGCTTGCAGAGCCATACCCCTCCCCCACCTGGGCCAGTCAGACCATGTTTTGTGGTCATGTTTTATATTTGTGAACAGTCTTTGCGTTTGTAGTTTTTCTGGTAGATTCACATCTCTTTAAGCCTCTCAAGGGTATTTTGGTAATCTCCTTCACATTTTCTCTAATGGGATGTTTATGTGTTTTTTTCTACGTGAAAATAAAAAGACAAGACCACCTCTCCCTGCTGCTCACCACAGCATGAACCCCTCCTCAGATGAAGAACCAGGCCTGTAACAAAGACAGTTACAACTTGGCCTGGTAATGCACTTTCAGAGTTACAGGACTGCTTTGATCACACAGACTGGGATTTATTTGAACACCAGGATCTGGAAATATTCGCAGTGACTGTACTAGACTACGTCAAGTTCTGCATCGGTAACGTGACTGTGGATAAAAACATTCGAGTTTTCCCCAACCAGAAACCCTAGATGACCAGCCAGGTCCACAAACCCCTGAGTTTCTGCGATGCTGCCTTCAGGTCTGGTCGCAGGGTCCTATACAGTGCTGCTTGAGCTGACCTGAAAAAGGGAATCAAGAAAGCCAAAGCGGACTATAAGAGGAGGATAGAGACACACCCACAAATTACAGGAGCTGTGATGTGCCAACAGGGGACGTAAGTGCTTCACTGTCAGAGGAGCTCAACTGCTTCTTTGCTTGTTTTGAGACTCCAAGGCACTCACCGGTCTCAGCCCTGCCCCCACCAGGTTCCAGCGTCTCTCCACTCACTATTTAGGAGCATAACTCCAGCTTCCACCTCCAGCAATTTGCATATTGGGTTAACAAATCCACAGAGGACGTCATCGCCACAGCTATCCACTCTGCACTCAGCCACCTGGAGCATCAGCAGAGCTATGTGAGGATGTTTTTTGTGGACTATAGCTCAGCATTCAATACAATCATCCCAGACATTCTGATTACAAAGCTGAACACCCTGGGCCTCCCCCCTCTCACATGTGCCTAGATAAGAGACTTTCTGATTAACCAGCCCAAGACTGTGAGACTTGCCCAAAACCCAGTATTTCCTGAGAATCCTCAGGAAGAACAACATGGACACTAAAGTGCAGCAGTGCAGCGGCAGTTACACACACATATAGCACAGTACTGAAGAGCCACATTGGGGCCAGAAGAGCCCAAGAGCACCTGGCTGCAGACCTCCACTGTGAGGACAGGAAGTAATGAGTAAAAAAAAGAAAAGGACATTTAAAGTGTCCAGTCCGGTAGGTGGCGGTGATGCATGTGAAGTTGGTTTGCTAACCGCTAATTAAATCAAACTAAGGAGCAGACGTTTAACACGAGTGGTGGCTGTTTCTCAACATGCGTACTGGTCCACGGTACTATCATGATGTGACACAACATTTAGTTTTAAGAGTATTTGAGGCAAGAAAGTGGTTGTATAAACATCAAATCTGTGGTCAATTTATCAGATAAATTCTGCTTAAAAATTTACTCCAATGATTTCGGAGATGTGAGTGTCCCCGTTAGACAGCTACTACCAGGCGGTCAGCGTTCACAGCTCCCCACTGACAGCAGCCTTAGCTGGGCTAGACTTTTTGAAATCTGCCGCTGGCTCTGACGGTTCTGTAGCAGGATAGAAGTAGTTTTACGGGAATCTAACGTTTACACTTTTGTTATTTAATGTCCCCGGTTGCCTACTTTGTCTTTAAATTAGTAGTTATTGTGTCGTCTTCGTTACCTGTAGTACATCTTTGTTCTATACTTATGACTGTAACTGTGCATTAAAATAACCTTTAAGGATTTTTCTGTTAGCAGACATAAAACTCACAATGGGGCTCATTCTCAAAATAATCACAAGTTTAATATATAAATTAAAACCATATATACTATAGACAATGGTCTAGTAGATTTTACGTTGTATTGCTAATGCATTAGCGTGAAAATTAATTCCACCGGAAGTGCCTACGCATTTTATTTTGTAATGCATCCCGTGCATTTCCTGTCCTCACAGTGGAGGTCTGCAGCCAGGTGCCTCTCAAAGAGCCGGTTCTTTTTTTTTTTTTTGATCAACTTTTTATTCATGTGCGGTTAGTGATTACAGTCTAATTTTACTAACAGTTATATTATACACACACACACACATAAATAAATAAATGGATGAATAAAATGAATAATAATAATAATAATAAAAAGAACCCTGTCCAGGTTCCCCCAATGAATAGAGTTATGCAGTAACAATATGTCCTACAGTAATAAGCACAGTACAAAGCAGGTGCTGATTTTCTCTGCCAAAGACATCCACAGAAATAGCAGTATATACATAATAGCTATGTACAGAACAGCTATTATGCAGGGTACATATGTTTATGTAACAAACGTTCTCAGTTTTTCTTGCAGTTTAAGCGCTAAAGATATCAAATGTTACACTATGATGTAAATTACAGTCTAATCAAGTACCATTTTAGTTAATAAATCAGACCAGCTAGGAATATTTTCGGTCTGTACTCCGTGAATTTGGGCAACAGATATCTCGAGCTGAATTATATCTCTGTACGATAGGAGCCATTCCCTTACAGTCAGAGGCTGCACTGATTTCCAGTGGCAAACAATCATTACCTCCACCAAGGAGGTTATGTTTTTGCCGGTGTTTGTTTGTTTGTTTGTTTGTGCGCAAAATAACTTGAAAAGTAATGTACGGATTTGGATGAAATGTTCAGGAAATGTGTGAAATGGGACAAAGAACAAATGATGAAATTTTGGGACTGATCCGGATCACCATCTGGATCCATGAATTTTTTTTTTAATGTAAGTGTGACCAGGTGAAACAATTAAATGCGGTTTACTCTAAAAGCCACCAGAGGGCACTCTTGTTTTTGGGGTAACCCCTTGTGACCACATGACATTTTGGGTCTCCACGCGACAGACAGCGACAGTGACGGAGTTCTCTTTCCTTCCTGAGCGACATACGCACGGTTGGGCCGGCATTCTTATCTCCGGTTGTCTAAGAAGCTGGGAGGCTGTTAGGAGCTGCCGCGCTAGAAGCCGCGCCTGTTCATTAGGTCGGATGGGGTGAAGGCCGCATTGTTGGTAGGACATTTGAACTGTATGTAATTACATTTGTATCTGTAATGTTCCATAGAAAATATGTGAATTTTCGGGATGCTAGTAATATGTTTGTGTACTCTGTTATAAAAGTGGGGAGCCACTACAGTTACTTTTATGTAGTTGTCTTTAGCTTAGCTTAGTATAGCTTTACAATATTGGATAGACTTTTGTACAGTGTAGGTTTATTTGGAGGACCTTTTGTGAGTGCACAGCAAGAAGCACCAGAAATTTCCACTGGCCTGCTCCGTTTTGTCTAAAGTGCAGCAGAACTGTGATAGTTTCTTGTTTTATCCTACTTATTTTATCCATTGAGCTTCCTCCAGTGTGCCCAGTGCCCTGTGTGTCTGTGCTTCTGGTCCAGACTAAAAGCTTCCCTTCAGTCCAGGTGGATTTGACACAAGGAAGAACTGTCTGTCTCATCTTCATTGTAATGACAGCAAACATCACGTCCCACTGCAGGATCCATCTGACCCCCACATGAAGCCTTCACTGATTCTCTTCACTGCATTTACAAACTCCACTCTGAATATTGACTTTCCTGACTCTTAGATTCCACGTCTGCTAACAAGCCCAGACGTCTACAGCTGATCTCTGACACGTCAGACTCTTCATTCTGCTACAAAGTGATTTAAATACTTCCACATCCAGTTTATCAAGGTGGACCCAGCAGTGGTTCCTTCTTCTAGACCTGCTTCTTTGCTGCACCAACACACCTTTAGTTACTGATATCTAAGAACACAAAACTAAATGACCTTTAAAGGTTTATACATTTGTGCTTACTTTGAGTCTGAGGGTTCAGGATCTTTACTGAAGTCTGGAGTCCTTCTGTTGGACTCGTCACTCTTCATCGACAGACGGCTGGAGGCTGGAAACTCCTCCTCCTCCTCACAAACACTCATCTTGAGGACTTGAGTCAGTCTGAGAGGAAAACCAGCAACACTGACTGTGAGTTCAGAAATAATAAAGTTCATATTTGTCTTCATTCAGGTTCTTTGTGTCCACAGAGGTGGAATCTGAAAACGAACTCAGAGAGAAAACTGAACACTTGTTTCCTCTTTCCTCGTTTCCTCATTATATTCCTCCTCTGATAATAAACCTCATGTTGCTCTAACAGCGTCTACAGCTGATCTCTGACACGTCAGACTCTTCATTCTGCTGGAAAACTGTCCTACAAAGTGATTTAAACACTTCCACATCCAGTTTATCAAGGTGGACCCAGCAGTGGTTCCTTCTTCTGGACCTGGTCTCTGCTGCACCAACACACCTCTAGTTACTGATGGCTTTAAATATCTGCCCAGTTTAAAATGGAGGAGAAAGTGAAAGTGTTCTAGTAAAGATCATTTCAGCAGATAGAAGCTCCTCAGCAGTCAGCATGAAAACACTCCTGTGATATAAGAACACCCAGAACAGAACAGGAACAAGGTTCAGAGGCTCATCCTTGTTTTCTGACAGTAGAACAGTCTTAATGTTGGACCAACACTCACCTTGTTCTCCTCCTCTGTTGACGCTAAAATGGAGTCTGAACTCTGTCATTTCGTCGAACCACTCAGAGCTTCTCTTCTTCTGTTTCCTGTGAATCACATGACTCCACCCAGCTGTGTGGTTTCCTGCCTTCAACAGACGTTCTGATCAGTTGAACACACATTTATCTATCAGACACGTTGCTGCTGCAGTCGTTGTTCCACCACTGACAGAAGAACGCTGCCACTAGATCAACAGGTTTCCTCTCATTGGATCAGACTCTCTCAGGTGTGACCAGTGAACCTGAGCTCTGCACAGTGACACCAGAACTCCACAGGACCACAGCTGTGATGCAGTGGAACCTCCAGAGCTGTCCACCGTCTCTATGGGCCTGAAGTTCAGCGTCTCCACCACAGACAGTCGCTGTGTGGCCTCACAGTCCACTTTATCTCTGAGCTCATCAACCTGCAGCCATCAAACACTCGTCCACACAACAGGCTGCAGACACACATCACATGACACACACTGAGGTTGACTGAACATCCATCAGACTTCCTGTCCTCAGACCTCTTTAATGTTCATGGAGCTCCTTTCAGCTGCTTCTTCTTCCTGTCTTCTACTTTTATTCAGACCAACGCTTCACATCTTAGAACCTGATCACGTTTTGTTCTTCATCAGGAACTCAAACTGTCCAACCAGAGCAGTGCAGTAATACTCAGCTCTGTGCAGTGATTTAGTGAAAGGACTCAGTTACTCCTGAATCTGAGGATACCTGTGGAGACATGGAGTCAGAGCTCCATCTGCTGGTGGTGTGTTGGTGCTGCAGCTTCTCTCATCTCTGTGGATCTCTGAGTCTCTGTGCTCTGAAATCACAGCATCATACAGAGACGTTCTGAGATCAACTCTGGAGAAAGTCCACATTCATAAGAGCACAAGTTCAGCTCAGAACCACACGTGGAGAAGTCTCACGTCTGTTCTGGTTCCACTTCTCAGAGCTTTCACTGTTTCCTGACATTTTATAAAGCAACCAGTCAGCAGATTAAAACCCAACAGTCCATAGCTGCATCTGGATTCCCTCTGAGCAGCAGTCAGCGACCGTGGGAAGGAACCAAAAACCCCCCCTAGGACAGGGAGGGGAAGAAAAACCTCTGGCAGAACCAGGCTCAGGGAGGGAGGACATCTGCCTGGACCGCTTGGGTCGGGAGTGGGGAGGAGGGGGGAGGGACAGCAGACAACCAAAGGTGAGCTCTTCCAGGTGAGCTCTTCCTCTGCCTGTCAGCTAATAGAACAGAAACCTTTCAAACAGAAGCAGCGTCTGATCCAACAGGTCAGATTAGAGGAACATTTCATTCTGGCTTCAACAACTAATATTTACAATACAGTTGAAAAGATATTTAATGATTGGATTTGAGAGGCTTCATTTGATAACAGGACTACAGTCTCTTATAAAACACATGGACAGATTAAAAACATGACGCCTCTCCTCCTCCTGATGTTCTCCAGTGGAGCTGATCAGCCTTCAGGCTCCATTAACTCCATCAGGCTGGTCCAGATGCTGCTGAAGGTCCACGGATGGAGCTGCTGATGTTCTGTCTGTGGAGTCTCCAGCAGTCAGTGAGGATCTGGGTTTCTTCAGCTGTCCCTCCAACAGAATAATGCTCAAATGTTAGTTTTAATGCAGTTACAGTCATAAGAATAGAACATAGTCACACTACAGGTAATGAAGACCAGACAATCATTCTGAAGTACAATGTCAGTGATCAGGTACAACATTAAATAACAACATACAAATGATGAACAATAAAAACTACGCTATGATGCCAAAGTGTGACCGTTAGAAACCCTTAAAATTACTGATATCCCCGTTTAACTGCTACAGAACCGTCAGAGCTGGCGGCAAATTTCAGAAAGTCTAGCCCAGATAAGGCTGATTTCAGCAGGCTACTGTGAGCGCTGACCTCCCTGTGGTAGTGGTCTAACCGGGACGCTCACATCTCTGAAACTGTTGGAGTAAATTCTTAAGCGGACTTTATTTGATAAATTGACCACATATTTGACGTTTATACAACCACTTTCACACCTTAAATAATCTCAAACTACATTTTGTGACACAATAACAGCAGTATTTACCAAAAAACTTGTATTACAGTTGAAAGTTTTCTCCTCGGCCTTTGACGCTGGTTGGAGCAAAATGCATTATGGGAAACTTCGCTGCCCCAAGTCCACCCAATTCTGGTCCCACTGGATACCGAAACAGCCAATCAGAATTTGCCCTGTCTGACTCCTGATTGGTTGATTTTGTGGCACATTGTAACGCTGTGTCATGTTGAGCGAGCTACGAGCAGAGTTGAGAGCACAGGCAGTGCAAGACCAAGAGAGAGAGGAGCACGGGGAGCGGGGGAAACTGAAGACAAATATTGTTAGTGCTCGCTTATGTGTATTCAGCAAGCATGAAAAATAATTTCTTGAGCTTGTTATTGATAGTTGTTCACTCAAACTGCTTTATTTTTCGCTGGATTATAACTTTACACATAATATAATTTGAGTTCTTGCAAAACACATTTCTGTGCTCCAAACTTTGTATTATTTGCTTGCAAACGAGGCACAAAAATAACACCATATGTCTTTTAACTTATCTTGCTTTTAATCATTTTAATATAATTATTCTACATTATTTTAATTTTTGCAATGTCTTAATTATGTTTTATTTCTCTATCTGTAATGCTTTTAATGTTTTATGTAAAGCACTTTGAATTGTCTTGTACATGAAATGTGCTATACAAATAAATTTGCCTTGCCTTGCACTTATCATGGACTGCTGCTGAGAGTGTTATCAGGCTGTCACAGGCAAAATGCTCCAGGGGCGTTCAGGTGTCGACAGAATGATGATTATTACGTTTAGGGGGACACACACTAATAACAACCAGTTATTAGGTTTAAGGGGACACACACTAATAACAACCAGTTATTAGGTTTAAGGGGACACACACTAATAACAACCAGTTATTAGGTTTAGAGGGACACACACTAATAAAAACCAGTGTCTTGGTTTAGGGGGACACACACTAATAACAACCAGTTTCTTGGTTTAGGGGGACACACACTAATAACAACCAGTTATTAGGTTTAGAGGGACACACACTAATAACAACCAGTTATTAGGTTTAGAGGGACACACACTAATAAAAACCAGTGTCTTGGTTTAGGGGGACACACACTAATAACAACCAGTTATTAGGTTTAAGGGGACACACACTAATAACAACCAGTTTCTTGGTTTAGGGGGACACACACTAATAACAACCAGTTATTAGGTTTAAGGGGACACACACTAATAACAACCAGTTTCTTGGTTTAGGGGGACACACACTAATAACAACCAGTTATTAGGTTTAAGGGGACACACACTAATCACAACCAGTTATTAGGTTTATGGGGGACACACACTAATAACAACCAGTTATTAGGTTTAAGGGGGACACACACTAATAACAACCAGTTATTAGGTTTAAGGGGGACACACACTAATAGCAACCAGTTATTAGGTTTAAGGGGGACACACACTAATCACAACCAGTTATTAGGTTTATGGGGGACACACACTAATCACAACCAGTTATTAGGTTTAGAGGGACACACACTAATAACAACCAGTTATTAGGTTTAAGGGGGACACACACTAATAACAACCAGTTATTAGGTTTATGGGGGACACACACTAATCACAACCAGTTATTAGGTTTATGGGGGACACACACTAATCACAACCAGTTATTAGGTTTAGGGGGACACACACTAATAACAACCAGTTATTAGGTTTAGGGGGACACACACTAATAACAACCAGTTATTAGGTTTAAGGGGACACACACTAATCACAACCAGTTATTAGGTTTATGGGGGACACACACTAATAACAACCAGTTATTAGGTTTATGGGGACACACACTAATAACAACCAGTTATTAGGTTTAAGGGAACACACACTAATCACAACCAGTTATTAGGTTTAAGGGGGACACACACTAATCACAACCAGTTATTAGGTTTATGGGGACACACACTAATAACAACCAGTTATTAGGTTTAAGGGGGACACACACTAATCACAACCAGTTATTAGGTTTAGAGGGACACACACTAATAACAACCAGTTATTAGGTTTAAGGGAACACACACTAATAACAACCAGTTATTAGGTGTAAGGGGGACACACACGAGTAACAACCAGTTATTAGGTTTAGGGGGGACACTAACATCATTTACTGCTCTCTGGCTTTGTATTGCAGTACTGTAGCTTTCCTGTCATACAGCATCACTGTAGTACACTACTGTACAAAGCCAAACAGCAGTAAGTGCATTTGTCGCGCTACAACTTTGTTTTCCGGTATGTCTGTCAGTGATACTTCTGCCTTGGTATTGTGGTATTGGTAGTCTTTCTCGGACAGTAAAAATAAAAATACCACTCATGACACAATCTCATCAAGAGGATGGTGGGGCTCGCGTTGAAATGCAAATATCCAGAGATCGGTAAGAGAGAGAGTCAGCTAAATATGAGCAGCACTGTAGCATTGTAAACAATTAGCCTGCATTAGCTTGCTAACCGCTAACATACGTAAATCACTGCCAGTTAAACAGACATTCAGGCAGACGATTTCAGCCTACCTGCTTCCTTGAAGCCAATATCCAACCCGTTAAGTCCTGTTAATTCCTTTAGTCACTTTGCAAGTTCTGAATCCTGACATCTCTCCGTTATACCAAGGGGTTAATAATATTCCAAAGTGGTGAAAAACATACATCCATATCAATCAAGCCTTGGTGAAACCACACAGAAAAATCATTGCTCCGGTCCGATCTCAAAAAACAAAAGAAAACAAAACATGCAGGAGCTTATTATAATATGACATTAAGCTGCCAGGATGTCCAGGACTTAGTAAAGTTATTGTTTCAGCAGCCCCTCCCACTGCACCGGTGATAGCAGGGTTGTAAAGGTGTAGGGATATCTATCTATCTATCTATCTATCTATCTATCTATCTATCTATCTATCTATCTATCTATCTATCTATCTATCTATCTATCTATCTATCGATCTATCTATCTGTCTATCTAGCTATCTAGCTACATACATATTTGGGATACTTCACAGTATGTCTTAAACATGGTAAATTAAAATCACAATTCTAATTCAAACCAATCTAGCAGTATTTATTTAATTTGTAAGATGATGATAGAGGTTATGGGGATCATACTAATATTTGTAAGTGTGATAAATAGGGTACAATACTTCAAAAATAAAAAATTAATGTTTTTGTCACATTCCCAATGAAAAGTATCCTGTTAAAATAAATAGCTAAATTTGCCTGAAAAGTCCTGATCAACATTGTTTCTTCAACGATGCTACCAGCAAATAATAAGACCTGGGCCCGTATTCACAAAGCGTCTTAGAATTTTCTAAGAGAGCTCCTAACTTAGCCTAAAAATTCCTAGCAAGGAATCTTAGCTTAAGAGTGATTCAGGAAGTTTTTGAGAGCAACTGTGAGCAAGGAGGGAACAGAAACTTTTATCTTAGTGAGGAGGTGTGGTTGACCCCGTTGCTAGGTGTGACGTAGTCTTCTAAAGGCTGTGATTGGCTGTTACAAAAAAGAAAAAAAAAGAAAATATGCACTCCTCGTAATGAATGGACGGTAAAATCAACTGATCATATAACTTGGACTGTATTCAGAAATGTGTAATCGTGACATTAATTTGATGTCATGATGATGAAACTCAGCAAAATTACATTATCACACAGCTTCAAATGCTTGAACGTACCTCATTCACATGCCGATTGAATTGATTTGCTTATTGTCATGTTTACTGTCCATGCTGGTAATTTTACTACTTAATGTGTTTGATATTAATGGTGGACACAGACTCAGCTGTCAGCAATTCCTGTGATTGCTGGCGTCCTTATAAAAATTGGTTTGATTTGGCAGAATGACCAAAACAACGAACGACATGGATAAAAGAACAAGAAAGCCAAACTGGACACAAGAGCAGTGCCAGCACGTGGATGAAAATAAAACAATATTACGAGGGAAATTGGCTCCCGGAATCACTGCCCAAGGGAAGAGGCAGACTTGGGAGCGCATAGCCCAGCAGATCAATGCGTCATTCCCTCTTTTTTTGCGCACAGGTGATGAGTGTGAGAAGCGCTGGTACGTGCTGCAATCCCAAGCGAGAGTGGAGATTGCAGCACACAAGCGAAGTTGTTCTCAGACAGGCGAGTGTTGTAGGTTTCCATTTAGGCTATGGCTGCTGACATGGCTTACTTTGATATGAATAATTGTATGAATATTATAGAATTTCATATGCTCGTTTACTGGACTATTTAGGGGGTGGATCACCAGCGAAACAGCTTTCGCAGGTGGCAGACACTGTGTTTAATGTGTTGGGAAGGTCCGACACCAGTATCACCGGCCTGAAGGAGGGCGTTGATAGCTCCTTGATTCAGCTGGCAGAACTACGTCAAAGGTAGGACAAATTGATTTTTTACAACGTAGCATAGACACGATATGAAGAAAAAAATCATTTATTTACAGTAGGAAGCCACAGCTTATAGCATAGCCTATATATTTTATTGTGTGGCTATGCTGGATGTTAAATGCATGAAAACAAATAAAACAGAGGTAATATAATAAACAAGGATGATGAATATTTCCTCTTTTGGCAGCACTGAGCCAACAGAGGAACCGTGGCCTTCCACATCGCAGACCCATGCTCAGCCTGAGATGGATCCTGGTCCTGCTCCTGCTCCCTCACCAACACCATCCCTCCTGGAGAAGAAATTGGAGACTGAGATGGATGAGCTGGAACAGCACAAAAAAGTCCTCCTTCTACAGGAGGAGTACTACAGACTCAAAATTGAGCTTCTGAAAAATAAATTGGCTGATAAATAGATATTATGAATCTTGTGTCTTTACTATAACATGTGTTGAATGTTTTCATATGTTGTTTTAATACAGTCACCATTACACTGATTGGAAATTACCTAAAGTGCAATTGTGTAAATTGCGCTCTGTAAGGATTCCCAGTCGGAGCGAAATTCCCCTCCTGCTGAGGATGAATGTCTTCATCATCCACATCATCACTGTTGTCGTGGCCATCCTCGGGAGGTTCTGGGATTTGCCCGGCCTTACAGATGTTGTGGAGTACTGCACAGGCGATTATTACTTTGCACACCTTTCCCGGTGACAGCCTCACTTCTCCATGCAACACATGGAACCTCCGTTTCAGCTGCCCAATACCCCGCTCAACCACTGCCCGTGTTTTCTTATGGACCCTATGCATATACGAAAAATAGCACAGTTGCACTCAGCAGCTGGATATTGTGAATAATCACAGATGACTGTAAATTATTTTAGAGAGAGATTTAAAGTAATCAACACTCTAACTGATCTTTATTTCAATTCCTATACATAGTCTATAATTCAAAATTATTTACATTACCTGTTGTAATTTAGTTGTGGTCCAATCTGGGTGTTGATACTATGGTACCGCTTTCTGTTAACAAAAACGGCCTCCTCTTGAGATGGGGCAGTTATGCGGACGTGACTCCCATCAATAACGCCAACAACACCAGGGAAATCGGCAATGCCCATGAATGCCCGTTTGTTGGCCTGCAACGAGTGAGCATCGAGCGGAAAGCGAACAAATTGGCAACAATATGAGGCTGTGAAAGCGCCGTAATGGTCTGACTGGTCTCTCTGCTGACAGAGGGTTGTGACAGACCCAAGTCATCACTGCTACATTGTTGCATTTTACCTGTGGCCAGGTATCACAATGTTGTGATTACTTTCATCTCTGGCGTTATTGCGTTACTGCGCTGAGTGGGACAAGTAAGTTCATCCCTGATTAGGTCAACCACAAACATCATCCCTGCACGATCGAGGCGATAGCGTGTTATTAAATCACTGTCATTTAAGGTAGCGAGAACATCTCTCCTTTCTCTTCGTCTTTCCGCCATCTTGTCTGTTTAAGACACTCTTAGGCTTCTTAAAAGTCCTCCTCCCTACTCCTAACAGATTCTCACCTTAGGAGCTCTCTTAAGGCCTAAGACGCTTTGTGAATAACTTTTATCTTACCAAGGAAAATTTCTAAGAAAAATCTTGAATCCGAGAAATTCTAAGATTTTTCTAAGAATGACGTCACTAAGAGCTACTTTTAGCCTTAGGATGCTTTGTGAATACGGGCCCTGATCTGCTTGTAATGAGTGAACAGATCTGCACCTGTTGAGTAAGAAAAATGTACTTGCTATGTTTCTTGAAACAAGGATGATCATTTTTATTTAGGAAACTTCAGAGGCATATTTTTATTACCCCATTTACAGATTTGTATCTACTCATTACAAGCAATTCAGTTCGTATTTTTTGCTTATACTATCTTGAAACCGTTGAGACATTTTGTAAAAGAAAATACGAAAGGGTAACAAATGAACACTTTTGCATGGTAGATACTGCCGTTTGGCTTTGTAATACCTATAGACTTGCTACACATGTTCCAACGGCAGAAAGCAGTATCTGAATTTTTGGGGTCATAGGTCATATTATAGTGACAATTCTTGTACATATAAAAATCCTTAGGAGAAGACATCAAATGAATACATTTACGCTGATCTACCAACAATACTATTCTCTGGCTGAACCAAAAACTTTAAAGGCATTTTTCTCAGTTTCACTGTTTGCGTAGTTACAGCTCTTTGACTTTGAAAGGCAAATAAAAACCAGTTATTAGGTTAAACTGGGACACGCACTAATAACACGCAGTTATTAGGTTTAAAGGGGACACACACACTAATAAAAACCAGTAATTACATTTAGGGGGACACGCACTAATCACAGCCAGCTATAAGGTTTAGAGGGGACACGCACAATAAACAACCAGTGATTAGGTTTAGGGGGACACACACTCATAAAAACCAGTTATTAGGCTAAGAGGAAACACACACGATTAACAGCCAGTTATTAGGTTTAGAGGGGACACGGACTAATAACAATCAGTTGTGAGATTTAGGGGGACACACACTAATAACAACCAGTTATTAGGTTTATAAGAGACAAACACGATTAACAAGCAGTTATTTGGTTTAAGGGACACACACACTAATAACAACCAGTTATTAGGTTTAGAGGGGACACGCACTAAACTTAATAACTGGTTAGGTTCAGTGCAGGTAAGGGTTAGGGGGACAAACACACTAATAACAACAATTTATTAAGTTAAACTGGGACACGCATTAAACACGCACTAAAACAACCAGTTGTTTTTTGGGGGGACACGCACCCCTGGTTGTTAATTGTGCGTGTTTTAAGGGGGACACGCACAATTAACAACCAGCTATTAGGTTTAAGGGGACACGCAATAACCACCAGTTATTAGGATTAGGGTGACACACACAAATAACAACCAGTTATTAGTTTATTTATTTAATTTTTTTGTCAATGTAAAGAATCAAGACTGATGTACTCTAATATACAGTGCCGTGAAAAAGTATTTGCCTCCTTCTCAAATTCGGAAGGTTTTTGCACATATTCCCCACTTTAATGTTTAAGACCACCAAACAAATGTAAATATCAGACAAAGATATGTGGAAGAGTCAGGAGGATCTGTGGTGTAAACTAAGCTGTCCATCTTTACATCTAATGTAAACATCAGTGACATCACAGAGCTTGATGGAGTTAGCCTCTGCTTTACGTTGAAAATACATCAATACAGAACGTGTGATTTCCTGCCCTCTGTTGGACAAAGCGTGGAAGTGCTTCAACGTAGGACTTCTGGTGAAGGGATTCAACAATAAAATAGAAATCATTGTAGTGATGAAGTGTGACCACCAGAGGGCCCTGTTACATTTCAGAGTTTCCACACATGTGACAGAACTTTAACTGCAGCATCTGGAAATGATCTGGTAGAAATGAAGCAATCAGTGGCCACAATAAATGAGCCATGATACATACATGAATAAACTAAAGAGGAAAACATGGACTGAGCTGTAAAAGAGCAGCTGATGGACGGTTAGTGGTGTTTATCCCTCGGATGTTTCACTGGAGGAAAACAAGTTCAACCAAAGTCATGACAACCATCAGCTCCAACAGAAGAGAAGACAGACTTTATTTAAAGGTTAAAGGCTCTTATTGTTAGCGACCACATGAGTCAGGATTATGTTTCATACATGTGTTAAAAAGCTTCCACTGGATTATTACCAACAATCAGGTGATGCTAGCAGAAGCACAAAGCTAAAAGACGACGCTGGAAAACTCCCAGAAACACATGAAAACCTGGAAGTGAGGCTCCAGGTGGGCAGATGTCAGTCAGAGAGGATCAGATGTGGATCTCCAGCTCAGAACCAGAGTCTGTGTTCATGAACCAGCCTCTGTTTGCTGCCTGTTGATGAGATGACAGGAAATCTAACAGTGATATGACACAACTCTTCCAGCTGGGACCCTATCGGAGGGCTTTCATTCATCAGCCACATGTTTCCAGGACTCTTTGTTCTCATCAGCTCAATGTGTTGCAGGTAGAGAAGCTGAACCAGTTGGACTGCAGCTGGAAATAGAAAGTCCACTCAACTAGAATCCTGCTCTGACACAAACATCCTGAAACTTCCTGACACTCTGACATGCAGGCTGCCCTCTGAACCGGACATCAGCCTCCAACGGATCATGTCTACATCAACTGAACTTCTCCATCATCCACAGTGTGGAGCTGCAGCACTAAACTACACAGTGGGAACAACACACTTTACACTGGTTCCCAGTCCACCTCCCAGTAACATGGACCAGTCAGAGTCTCTACACACCAGCTGCTGCTGCTGCTTCAACCTCTGGATCATCAGGACACACTTCATCCTCTCCAATCTTCCATCTCTTCCATCTGCAGAGAGAAGAAGAGAGACCAGAGGAGATCAATGAGTTTGATCAGTTGATCATCAGTATAAAGAGCAGCAGGACCTGATCAGCTGATCACTGTTGACATGAGACAACAAGCAGTCAGATCAGATGTGATGGACACTCTGATGGAGGAGGACCACTGTCTGTGCACATCTGGAAGGCTGTCAGCTGGAATCAGCTTCATGTCCTCAACACATCAACACAACAACAACAGTGGGCTTCACATCCACTCAAACACATGATGACAACCAGCTTGTGGCTCCTCTGATTGGCTGACTGCTGTCTCTGTGTTCCTGTCCAGTCCTGGAGTCTGTCTCCATTCTGCTTCACAGCTTCACTGACAAGCTGCAGGTTTACAGGAGACACTGGATCTTTGCTCTGAAACTGACTGTTTAGTAGAAAACTGACTGACTGGAACCTTCTACTGACCTCAGAGTCTTCAGGCTGCAGTCTGGACTCTCCACAAGATCCTTCAGATGTTTCACTGCTGAATCCTGCAGGTTGTTCCAGCTCAGGTCCAGATGTTCCAGATGTGAGGGGTTGGACTTCAGAGCTGAGACCAGAGAATCACAGCTGATCTCTGACAAACTGCAGCGCTGCAATCTGAATAAAGAATAAAAGATGTGGATCAGATCAGTGATGATCCATCAGATGTGTTCTTCACCTGCAGGTCTGTCTTCATCTGTCTGCATGTGTCAGTGTGTTTGTGTGTTTAGGATCAATATCAGTGATCAGACATGATCAGTCAAATCACATTGAAGTGAACAAAGCAAAGAAATATTTCTGCTTCTCTCAGTAAACTTAGTCTCTTCTAACTGATCTGAGTTCAGAGGATCTTCTGGATCCACATGTGACTCTTCAGCTCTAATTACAAACATTCATTTCCTTCAACAACCAACAGGAACATTTTCTACACTTCCTGATACAAACACTCCACTTTGGTCTCAACAAACTGAATTTAGGACACAAACAGAAAATGTGGCCCAGAGCAGATTTACAGCTTCATGGATGGAAGTTCTGTTGGAACATAGATGAGCTTCAGTCGTCATTAAACACACATCAGATCTACAACAGTAACAGACAGTCAGTGAACTGACCTCAGAGTCTTCAGGCTGCAGTCTGGACTCTCCACAAAACCACACAGATGTTTCACTCCTGGATCCAGCAGGTCGTTGTAGCTCAGCTCCAGATGTTCCAGATGAGAGGGGTTGGACTTCAGAGCTGAGGCCAGAGAATCACAGCTGATCTCTGTCAAACCGCAGCGCTCCAATCTGAATAAAGAATAAAAGATGTGAGTTGAGGAGACAGAGTTCCTTGTTCAAACCATCCAGAGGTCCATCATGTGTTCTGAGCTGAACAAGCTTCACAATGTACAAGTTGATCAAATGGAAACTCCAAACAGCTGAAGCCAACAGGAAGCAGCTTCCAACAGTCCAACAGAACCAGAGAAGAAGAGCTCTCATTCATATTAATGACAACATGCTGCTGCTCCAATCAACACGGAGTGACTTCAGCTCTGAAACTCTGCAGCTCCACCAGCGGCTCCATCCATACAAACTGATGCTGAGCAGCAAACACCAGGAAAAACACTCGGACATTTATTTCACTTCCTGCTCAGAGTCACAGAAACACACAGGAAGGAAACCAGGACAAGACCAGGCTCCAGACTCTAGAAGACCTTCATGTTCTGGAACCATGGACACATTTCAACCAGGACTCTGGTGCTGCTGGATTTGTATGGAGCTAAAACAGAGACAGTGCAGGTTGTCATTGAAAACACAACTTTGAAACACTGGAGAAAAACTTTGAGCAGAAAAAATGTCTTTAAAAGCAGCGACATGAAGAAAAACCCTGAAGATTATGATTTAAAGTCACGTTAAAGGACTTCCAGTGGCTCCATGTGGTAGTAGATGGGAAATGTTGCTCTCCAATCAGACAACTAATAACCGACCAGTGTTTTTAATCACTGACGGCAGAAACCAAACCAAAGTAAAGCTCAATAGTTAGAGAAAGTCAATGAGGACAGACGGAGAAAAGGGGAGAGCTAACAAGAAGGACAGCATGAATATAAGATGTAGTGAGTCCACGAGGGGAGCAACGCCAGCCGCCACAGTGAGCAGGATTCAGTCATTGTAGTGGACTGGTGTCCACTCAGACAAGAACACTTGGAAGCAGTGAACAGAAGGAAGAAGGCCTTGACCAGACTGGAGACTCATGTGGAAGAAGTGGAGGAGAGAAGTGCCTGGCTGGAGAAACACAGCGTAGACATGGAGAGAAAGCCAGCAGAGATGGAAGACAAGGCCAAGCAGTGAGAAAGGTCAGTGGCCTTTCTCCTCCACCAAGAGGCCAAGTGCAGCCATTTAGGAGCAAGGTCAGGAGACACAACATCAGGATAGATGGGAGAAAAACGCCACCGCTGGATTCATCCAGGAGTTTATTCACAAACAACTACAAGTCCCAGACCACATGGACATACGTAGTGAAAGAGCTCAGCGCTCCCTGGTGGCCAAACCCAAGGACAACACCACACCGCCACGGGCACTTACTGTTGGCCTCCTGGACTATCAGCTGAAGGAAGACGTCAGTCAGAAAGCATGGAAACCAGAGACTACATAGGAGGAACGGGCCTCCTACTTCAAGCAAGAATACACCACGGAGGTGCAGAGGAAGAGGAAAC